>JANAWD010000006.1:0-23433 GCA_027627245.1 Meripilus lineatus | reverse complement strand
CCCCGNCTNGGTCAGTTTTCGGTATGGCTAGAAATCGCTTAATTCTTTGTAGTTTCGAAATCAGTAAGTTTAGTCGCTGCTGAGAAAGATACAGTAGCTGCTTTGGCAGTTGATGTGGATGTACCAGTGCTCCTCGAGGAATACTTTGAAAGCCTATGCCACGAGTTTAAGGCAGACCTGGATTNNNTCAACACCCANATNANGNNCCNANATNGANCCNNNNGNNCNTCGNNGCTTNGGNGTNNGNTCANNNGAGGTAGGTTGCCGAGGCTCGGCATCCACGTTTTTCTCTCGGTATCCGGGCGAGAGTGAGAAATGGCTCAGCCTTCCAGACAATTATGCAGTGAGCATGTACAGTTGTCGGTGCCCCCAGTGGGTCTTGCAAGCATATGGTGATTAGCATGCTGGTTCGTTTATTTTTCATCTCCGATATTGCTGATCCTCTGGTCCACCACCAACGAAAATTACTGAAATCGCGTCCGAGCCGCAAATTGAAGTGTTTTTGTCTGGCTTCAGCCGATCTAGCTCTGGCTGCGCTCATGACTTCCTGCCAAAGGATGGCTACAGCCTCCTTCGGAATTGATCCCCATGCTGCTTGAAACCTCCCGAGATCTAGTCGCGACGCCAAATTCATTACAACTATTTGCATCTGACACTTGGAGTGCCAACCGCAGGTCCGAGGTTGAGATGATGTAGCATCTACCGAGTCAGCGAGACGGCCCCTGCTTTCGGAAACTTGACGAGGTTATTCCGACCGTCGCTATCTTTTGGGCTGATATGTATGTCGTATATAAGTTCAGACGTCAAGAAGGGGAAGTCTCAAACTACTACATTCACTCCTACAGCACATTTCTCATATTCTACTCATTCATATTACAATGGACGCAGAAACTGGATCGGGTCATCTTCCACGAGGAAAGGCATGCGTTCCGTGCAGGTACTGTACTCGCTCACATGCGGCCATGCGTATTGCTCACTACGTTATCTACATAGGCGCAGGAAAATGGTACTTCTCAATCCCTCTCCTATCATTTCGCTGTGCTGATGTCCCTAATAGAAATGCGACGGAAATCAGCCGAAATGTAACCAGTGTATTCGCTTCAATAGGCAAGATGAATGCGAATTCAGTGAGGTCGTGCCTCCGTCGTCCTCGAAGATGCTGGAACAGTACATCGAACTCCTCAAAGGAAAGATCCAGGAATTAGAAGAAGACGACCCGACCAGGGTCAGGCTTCACCATCCTCATGCCTCAATTCGGCCACAGCCGCCTGCTGCCCAGCAACGGTGGTGGGAGATGCCAGAGCCTCCACGTCGTGAGGCCCATACCATGTATGTTGCCACTCTACTTGTTTGAACCCGAAAGAAACTTCATTAATCACAATTTTGCAGCGTCACTCATTTTATTCCTCACGCCCAGAAATTTGGTTTCTTCCTTGACGTGAACCGATTTATGACCGCGTTCTTCACCCCAACTGATGAGAAACCAAGACCACCGAGTGTCCTGAGAAACGCGGTATACCTCTGGGGAATTCACTTGTCCCAAGACCCATCGATTACGGCCCATGAGCCACAATTTCTGACCCGTGCCTTGAACGGTATCGTCGAGGGCTTGTCCAACCAACCCAGGAATACCCTCAGCATCTTGCAGGCCGAAGTGTTATTGGCGTACTACTTCTTTCATAATGGTCGCCTACTGGAAGGGGGATATCATGCTGGTGCAGCTGTTTCTCTTGCTGTCATGTGCGATCTGCACAAGATCCCAACACGGCAGGGAAGACGTCCAGGCGCTGATCCTTCCTCCCTCGATTTGCGTTCTATGGGCCTTCATGGGCTTTCACTTCCTCCCCCAAAGGATGCGATTGAAGAAGGTGAACGCATCCATGCCTGGTGGACAACTTACGTTTTGGACAAAGCATGGGTTGTCGCCAGAAATTCTCCTTCCGCGATCTATGATGATGGCAATAACGAAGCAAGCAGAATCGACACCCCATGGCCACTTGAGCTTAATCAGTACGGCCAAGTATGTTTCCGTTTCCCTCATTGTTCCTATGAAACTATTTCTTGACCGTTGATATCCCGATAGGTTCCCAGGACCGCCGGGGGTAGGACCATTCAGAGCTTCCTTGAAAGTCTCCCAACGGGAAGGGTTGATGCCCCGTCATTCTTGGCAATGCAAGCACAGGCAGCTACCCTTTACGAACGGGCATCTAAGCTGGCATCTGTTCCAGATTCAGGTAGGTTTATAGGCGGGTTATTCAGCTTGTTATCCACTCATTCGATCTCTATTTGGCGATCATGCTAGCCGTTCGTCAGGAAGATTGCGTCGCTCTCGACAGGCTTCTTGAAGCATACAAGCAAATTTTGACACCTTATGTTAGACATGAGAACGAAGCCGGCGCCCATCCGATTCTTGTCGCATATTCCCTGGTGCAGTGCGCCATCAT
This sequence comes from Meripilus lineatus, assembly GCA_027627245.1. Lineage (NCBI taxonomy): Eukaryota > Fungi > Basidiomycota > Agaricomycetes > Polyporales > Meripilaceae > Meripilus > Meripilus lineatus. Next base: position 20,989 of record JANAWD010000006.1, on the reverse strand, counting down.
TCACCTCCATAGCCGGTTCGTCGCACGCAGCACAACTTCTAGGAGCCGCTGTTTGGGAGCTGCAAATGGCGCTGTACGCGCTCTGATGACCTTACCGACGCGGAATTTCAAGTATGTCAACCCCATCTTAGCGGTGAGTCAACGGCGTATACCCGCGTTCACGTTCCAGAGTCACCTCTCCATTCCTTATCCATTATAGGTTCTATGGAAGACTACAAACGATGTCATAGTTGGTAGTTTAGGTTCCATGAGGAGCATGAGATCCGCTTGGGCTTCTTCAAGTGCCCTTCCCGGAGAAGAAGGGTTGGAGTCAGCTCGACAACAACTCTCGACCGCGATGGACTACTTCTCCCAGACATCGCCTTTCATCAGTACGCTTCTTTGATTGTTTCTGCGAATGATTGTTTGAGATGGTGATTGATCACCTTTGTACTTTCACAGAAGACCAATTGGCTGAAATTCGTCAAGCTCGTGCCACCACTTGATCCTTACCTCCCGAGTCATACTCTGCTATACATTCCTAAGGCCCTACCTTAATCTATAATGATAATTATGCTCCCCCGTCCTAGTTTGATATGTTTTCTTGCCCTTTAAACTGTCTAATGTACTGTACATGTATTGCTAGCTGTTGTAGACTTGTATCGCTTATCATCCCGCCCCCATCTCCTTTTCTGATTCTCCTTATTTATTACCGTGTTTTGATTGCCCGTGTTTTGTTGTTCTCCACAGATTGTGGACGTTACGGTGTTCGAGTAAATTATACATTTGATCGCCTTTGCATCAATCTACTTTTATGACTTATGACTCTGTTGGATCCTTGCTATCTTATCAAAACGAGGCAGCCAGATCGGATCTCAAGATCTCAAGTATCGGACACAGCAGGTCGCTTCATCATCACCGAGTCCAAGCCTGAAGTGAAGGGAACTTGAACTTGGTGCGCTATAATATGCAGGAGCGTTGTCGCCATTCTTAATTATTGCTATACAAAAAGCACAGAATTCAATGGTATTGATGAACTATTTCCCGTCACACCGGTGCATCGAAGACCACGAAACAGAGCGATCCCAGGTTTTGAGATCCAAAAATTGATGATTTGCAGTGGCGAGCAGTCACCTGCGGTGGCACATGTGGCTGAACCAGGGACTCTTCAGCCACCCCGTGTCCCGGCCGTATCGGAGCTTGAAACGCCACACGCTCGAGATGATGCATTCCACCGATGGTTCGGTCACCACGGTCACGACACGGTGTTCCCACGCGAACAGGACCTCAGTCGAGCCAAAACATACAAAAAATAATGAAGAAGCAACTTCCGCAAATGTACGCTATCGTAGTTGTGACCAGGATATAATTTTTAGTATCCTGACGCTGAGGCTCGGGAGATCACACCGACGGTGTGTGTCTGAGCTTGTCATGAAGCTCTAGAAGACGTTCACAAATTTACGAGGATCGACTTGAGATCCTGTAGTAACCCGATCGTGCCTTCGATTGGGTTGCACGATGCCCATTGTCCATTGTTCAGAAAAAGGAAGGATACAGCACAGTTTTTTCTCTGTAGTTGTGCCAATGGTCGCGAGAAATCGCGGATATCGGTGAAGCCCGACATCGGGTGAGTATCTCGCCCTTTCGCTAGCACCAGATTTGCTCACCCGACAACGATATTGCGGCCCTGCTGCATCATACTTTGGTTATCACGCTCAGGATAGGGAGCCAAAGCATCGTTTTCCGGTCTTCGAGGAATTACTCAACCAGGCGCCTTTCGGGCCCGTGGACAAATATGGTTTCCTTCCTGAGGATTGCAAGAATGTTTGGCAAATCTCGCGCTGAAAATGGGGGTTCGTCCCAGAGAAGAAGGTTAATTTTCATCGGGAGCGGTGATCCTGGTCTCAAGCAGACTCCCGGCCCATCAATCTACGACACTGTCTCCGTTCTGTGGATACACCGCACAAGAAAATTCGTTTGTTGAAAGATTTCTATTAGTTCGATATGTTGGTGGTATTGTATAAAATGTCCTAGGTCCTGAGCTAATGGGCTCACATTGAACCAACTATTCCGTCTCTTCTACTCCATTCCACTCACGTACTCTTGAAATGCCTTCGTCTTCTTCCTATGCACCTCCTCTCGAACGAGGCAAGGCTTGTTTGAAATGCAGGTGCGCGTTGAATCCCTATCCCCTCAGAACCATTGCTGACGTTCCCCGTAGGAGTCGTAAGATGGTAGGCCCCCAGTGGTTTCACAAGAAGACTGCTCTGTTTATTGTTTCTTTGTTTAGCGTTGCGACGGTATCCGGCCTATGTGTGGACCATGTGCTCGTGCCGGTGAAGTCGAGTGCGAATACACAGATGGCGGAGAGGCACCTTCCCAGGTACTCCAGCGCAGGGCGGAGGACCTGCAGGCGCAAATTCATACCCTGGAGGGTCAGTCGAACCAACCGATCACCCTCCATAATCCCTATAACCAGCAGGGTGGAAGTTCCTCCGATCGGCGTGGAGGCCCTCAGCAGGCCGAAGCACAGATTTCCGCCGCCTTGTAGGTATCGTGACTACACTCTGCATTCGCCTTTCCTGACATTACATATCGCTCAGGCTCCAGGGATTTCTATCACAAGCAAAGAATTGCGGATTTTTCTTGAACACCGGACGGTTTGTGGAGCGACTAAATCCGAGGGCCAGTGGATCGGCACCCCTGCCTCCAGCTCTGAGCTTCGCCGCGCAGGTAGTAGGGACCCTCTTTGTCCAAGACGCCAGATTGAGGAGTCGAGGTGATCAAATCGCGAGTCGTGCTGCCCAATATCTCGGCTCCACTCAAGCAGATCCATCCAACGTCATCTTGCTTCTCCAAGCAGAGGTCCTTCTCGCGTTCTACCACTTCTTCCAGAATCAGTCGGTGCAAGGACAGATCCGCATGACCGCTGCTACCTCGATGGCTCTCGCCTGGGGTCTTCACACATCCCAAATGCAAAGAGGACCTGCTGCCGCTGGTGTACTTGGCCGATACCGTCTTCCTCCTCCTATCGATCCCATCGAAGCCGGAGAAAGAATCAACGCGTTTTGGACTGTGTTTTGTTTAGAAAGGCGCTGGTGCGCAACACAAGGATTAGAATCAAGGTTTCCCCAAGATGAGGTCTGCGTACCTTGGCCGTTAAATATGTCCGATTATGAGCAGGTAAGCTGTTTCTGATTACCTGCGCCTTCCAGATTCGGTTGGCTTGACATCCTTTTGCAGGGCGATGTTCCCCATTTCGCCGCTGGAGCAACTGGTATGATGACCGTGAAGACCTTCCTGGAGGGACAAGGTGGCCACGAGACTGATCGGTCTGTCCTGTCCTTGTTGGCAAAGGCTTCTATCCTCTTCCAGAAGTCGGCTGATCTCGTCAAGAACTGGGCGCCGAGTAAGTCTCATCTCTCACAAATAGTTGACACCCGATAAAAAGGAAATCTGACTCATGACTGTAGACGCAGCAGGATTTCAACAGAGCTTTTTTGCGCTTGACCGTCAGATCGAAGAATTCAAACGTACCCTGCCGTCAATCCCAACTACCAACGCGACACATCAACGGGAGGGCTCACCAACTGACTTGATCCTCCAGACTCGTTCGTTGTTGCTCGTTCATACGTTGGTGCAGTGTGCGACGCTTCAGCTTTACCTCCCTCGCCAAGAGCGGGATCTAAGTAGGAGCCGTGCTTTTAACGCTGCCAGCACAGCTTCTGGCTTACTTCAGAGGGTTGATGTGCGAAATCTGGGCTATGTTGATCCGTTTATGGGAGTAAGTGGGGAGGCCGCCTGGGACCGAATGATAGAATATATTTGTCCATCATTCCTGACAACCTCTTTTGTTCACAGGTATTGTGGTCCAACATCACTGACGCCCTCATGCGTTGGTTAATGGGCTTACGGCGGGCACGTCCTGCTTCCTCGGCTGGGTCGTCATCCTCCGGCTCGCCTCAGAGGGCGCCTCCGCATCCTTTCGAAGGCAACATCACCTCGTGTCTTGACTGTTTGTCAAATGCGATAGGTACACTGGTGCCAAAGAATCCCTGGATCGGTGAGCACAATAACCCGGTAATTTCGACACGAAGATTTCACCACTGATGAGGGTTCTTGCATCTTCAGAATCGGAATACAGGAAATTACAACAGTTTCGCGGAGGACCCCCCGCTTGAAAATGGGGATCATGAACGAATCAATATATTGACAGATCGACCCTAATACTTGTGGATAGAGTTTCCGTCCGAGTCCAGCCATGCCCCTTCCCAGACCCTTGTATTGCTATTATTTATTGACCAGCACCCCTGGCATCGGTTACTGATAGAGTTGTATCCCCTCTCCGTTCGGTTTCTCCCAACCCCTCCTTGTATCGTTATCTATATAGCTCGCAAGACTTAATACCCTGCTCATAATCCTAGTTGTAGCGTCACGAGCATTATGATCTCCCGTTTTTCAACCCCCTATGTATCTATGTCACCCAGCTCTTGTATTCGCCGTTATAGGACATTATTATATATGATTGGCACTGATTGCCTCTTATACTTTTACCATTGTACAGCAATCAAGCTAACCCCCCGCGCGTTTTCTCCTTTTTGAGTTCGCACCTTCAGCGCTCCATCACATGGTTTCCAGGAGATTTCATCTTACATACAGATACAGCATGAATGGTTTTAAGCATTATGATATCGATGTGTTCGGGATAGACACATCAGCGCACACTTACTCACTGACCGACCTGTTCAAGTTGATGCTATGAGACTCGGAGCGAACAAGTTTGGGAGTCGAGCAACAAGCATCATAAAATTTGAAAATCCAGACAGTGCATAGGCAGTACGAACTGAGAACACGTAGTCATATCTGCGTTACTACTACACCAAAAGAGTAGCTACTGACACGAATCAGAAAAAAAAAACCTGATAGAAAGGAATTTACGAGGCCCTGAACTTCGTGAAAATGGACCTCAGGGAAGACCCGCGAGAACGAGCTTTGGACGGCACGGGAGTTGAATTTTCCCTTCGCGCGTTATTCTCGTCCGCGACAGTTGACATTCGGCGTATCGAGGGCTTTCGGACCAAAGCAGGCCTCAGCTTCATAGGACTCCCAATATCCTCCACAACTACAGATTTCCGCGCTTTCGGTGACCCAAGAGGAGAGGGGTTCTTAAGCCGTACGGGCAGACTTTGCCTATCATTCTTCGGATGAAGTGGTGTTCGAAGACCAGGGGAAGGCGTAGGAGAAGGTGGCGAGGTCGACGTATTGGATTCTCTCAAAATAGCCCTAACAGCTGGGTGTTTTGGAAGACGGGGTCGATACGTACGAAGGGTGACCTCGGGACTTGGAGATTCCGCAAGAAAGCTCTGCCGTAATGGAGACCCGAGTTTCACTTTTGAATTGTAAGGTATCGATGTTCGCGGGAGCCGGTGTGACGCAGCGATAGGTTTGAATGTAGGTGTGACCGGAGTCTCGATCGCGGGGTGGTCATCCGATTGGTACTCGTGCATACTTGGAACTACGGAGAAGCGAACACTCTTCCTTCCCTTGAGGATGCCTTTCACCGGGGGCCTCATCGTGGCGCTACTCGGGGGTCGAGAAGGTGTTGAAGATGAGAACCTGTCGAGCGAAAAGCTGACAGCGGAGGTTGGAGACTCGAAGGGTATTGGATGCTGATCGCGAGAATCTCCGTCCTCATGCTCTTTCGGAAGATGTGATAGATCCAGAGTCACTCGAGTATTGGTTTTGGGCGCATCCTTTGGGGTCTCAATAATGACAGTAGTCCGCCTCTTTTGTTTCGGGGTTGGCCCAACGCACGCTTCATTCACGGCTACATTGTCTTCTTCAATTGTGTCAGAGAAGGTTTCGGTATTTGCCCACGAGAAAGAATCCATTTCATTTGTGTCGCTTGCATCAGGATCCGAACGCCTGGTGGCACTTTCTTCTATGGGTACAGTGACGGCGTCTTGAGAGCAGGGCGCCTTGTTGAGGTGAGCCAGGAAATCTCTCGCAAACGCCCATTCGTCCTCTTCGAGTGATTCAGAATCAGATATCGATATCATTCCTCCTGAGATCGATGCCATCTTGAAAACGCTGACAGGCTGCGGAGTACTTGGTCGTAAAGGAGGGCACCGAGACCGAAGGTCTTGGCACATGGTGATCAGGTTCATCGACATCACGCTCGGATCGTGATTGAGCTGAAAGACGGGCGTTTCGGTTGAAGGAGAGCCTCTGAATGGCGTTGGGATACCAGGATACAGATCTTGGTTGCTTTTTCGATGGCTGGATCGGTGACCTGCGGGGGAAAGACACAAAGGAGTTGGGACCTTGTGACCTCTCCGTACGGCTAAGGGAACATGGGCCAATAGGTTTTGGGAAGAAACCGACGGGACCGGAAATACCCTGGAGGAACTCGAGACTGTGATTGTTGGTAAGGTGGAGTCAGGCTGAGTGGTATCATTCTGAGCGATTCCATCGGTGTCGGTCGAAAGAGGCACTTGACAGGTTGTGCTATTCTCAACTGCTGAGGCCGCTTCTGGAGTCATTGATTGCCTAATTCCTGGTTGTGGGCATAGATATGTAATGCTCCGGAGCGAATGATTGTGCTGCGTAACGGGGATAGGGTGTACTTGGGGCGCTCGTGTATGACGGAGGATCGTCTCAAAGGCTTCTGGGGGAAAGATTGATCCCTCAGGAATCCAGGGTGGTGAAATTCCTAGTCCGTCCACTTCGTCATTCCAAGGAGAGTGCATCGGGGGCGCCTCAGATGAGAGACGAGCCTAGGGGCGAACAAGTCAACTCAAGACACTAAACCTGGACAAGGCTGACTCACACTCCAGTAGCTGACACAGAGAGGTTCCATCAACATGGATTTGAGGCGAGGTGGTGTAGGAACGGACACCGTGATCTTGGAAGATATCGCCGAGTTGAGATCCCGGGTCGACAGAATACGATTGTACGGAGCTTGCGAAAATGGAGCCGCCAGATTGAAAGGTGGGACTCCTGTAAAAGAACGGATACTATCGATTGAACTTAAAGAGAGCGTGGTAGATAAAAGAGTGTCGTCGGAGTCATTTGCACACATCTGGAGGATGTCCAGAGACCGCTCGGAGCCATGAGATGCCATAGGAGGTTCGCAAGTGATACGAGTTGCACGCATTGAGGCGAATTCGATAGCAGTAAGTGATGGAAGGGATGAAGGGCAGTACATACCCTCATAGATAAGATGTGGGGTGACCAGGGCTGAGCAGCGGCTGACGGTCAATGGGCCAGTCGACATCACAATCTCGTTTGCGTCACTGCTTTCCATCGTACCCAGATCAAGCCTTGATTCAGCGGCGTATAATACCACAGCAAGATACTTCAGGGCTCGACAAAATCCTATACATTATGCCTTCTAGTGCCATCGTATGAATTGCCACGGTGCTGCCTTCAGAAACTGAGTGAGAATGGAGGGGAAAAGATCAGGATGTCGATCGGTGCGCGTTACGCTCGTCATTTAGAACAGCGTCGCACTGGATGTGCGTTAGATCCGTAGTGCGACCTGCACCTTGTTGTAAGTTGTCGATGATGATGATAATTGTTCCAAACGTTCTGGCCATCAAGAGACCCGCCGCCGAGGACGGTGGCAGAGCTTTTGTGGCGGAGAGCGCCCATCGACTCGGGCGTTTGGCAAGCGCTGCTCGTCGAGTTTGACAACGACATCACCCTCCAATCCATCCCAGACACCCTTCGTCCCTCTTTCTACACCACCACCCTCGACAATCTACTCCGATCCTTGCTATATACTCCTTCATTTGTACCCACACTTCTTGGTCGCTTTCGGTCTCTTATTCAACCGACCAGATCTCAGCATACCGCTTTTTCAGAGATACCCAATATCGTCTTTCCAATTCTCGCGTATGCAGCGATCCTAGTCGCGCTTTTCTGATATAATTTATCACTCAATCTTGCTTTGACAATCGGGGAGTCGCGTTGAAATCTGGTGAGTCCGTATCCTCTCTTCCTTGAAGGATGAAACCTCGATATATTTGCACGTCAGTCTGAGTGCTTCTTGGCACATTAGACGATACATTTCGCATATCTGACCACAATTCACTTCGCCATGAGTGACTCGTTATTGACTTTAGAGTCTTTTTCTGCGTCCCCGAACGGATTACTGACATGCTCCCCCCAATAATTAGGCTCATCAACAAATCCACATTGATCTCAATATTTTGACCCGGCCAAACCTACAGTGTGAGTTCGCTTTGGCCAACCTTGACTGGATGGACCACTTTTGCGTATTTGGGCTGTCTGTATGGTTTCCATGGTTCACCAGGCCTTATGGATTGACCTACCAACACTACGTCCGACGGCAACAGCCCATCTATGTCACACTACTCGGGCATCGCGGAGATTTCTGACATAGACACTGCAGTTTCATTTTCCTAAAAGCTCCTCCATGTCGTCCACAATCTCAGAGGAGAGCCGGAGAACCGCGCAACCTGCCGCGAGCACTCTACCGACCACCAATGGAAGTACTCCGGCGAAGTCATCGGGCCTGATCCCCACCAATACTGTCACTACCAAGGAGGGTGTGACTGTCAAAGCTCGGATAGATCCAACACTTGCTGTCGACGACGTTGTTCGCCAACTTTGTATAAACTTGAAGATCAAAGACCCACCCGGCATGTTTGCCCTAAGAGACGATACCGATGAACTGGTCACCAACGACAACTTGAGGAAAAAGATCAAATCCAAAGCGAACCTCAGGTACGGACTTTTTTCGCGACGTTGCACAATTTAATTTTTCTCGTCTGATATGATCTTTTACATATCACTCTCTGGCGATCCTTTCCCATCTGCACCACCTTGACGTTGTTCTCCGTAGACTCGTTAATGCTCCCGCCATCGAAGCCGCGGACATAGTCGAAAGGCTGCAGAACAAAGATGCGAGAATGGGATTGACTCTAACGTCTCTGCGGAAATTCATTCGTGTTTGTGGTAGTCCCGTTTTGTATCTTACTTCGCACTCAGGTATCTCTACAGGAAGAACAATTTGCCAAAGAATACCTCGATCGTGACGGTCTTTACGAATTGATCAGTGTCATCAATGCGAGCCATGGAAATGTCCTCGCGGTATGTGCTGCAGTCCTTGAAATTGCCATGAGACTCACGCTACTCGTTTTAGTACGCCCTCACAGCGATGCAGAATTTGATGGATTTGGATTACGGGTGGTCGAATCTCGGAAACGACTTCATTCTCAAAGTCGTTCAAATCCTCTCATCTGAGAATTCCTTGATCAACGTCTGCCGTCCTGCCACCGCCATTCTGAAGAAACTGGTGGAAGCAGATCCGATGAGTGCACCAGGGTCACATCAGGCAAGCTCAAGCAAGGCACCTCCGACGCCCCCAGCGGGTTCCGTCTACAGATATGGTTTTGAGGTCGTCTTCGACCAGATGAAGAAGGAAGAGGGGTTGCTAGAGACTGTCGTAAATCGTTTGGGGAGTGCAGATACGACCATGGCCCTTTACAGGTATTCCTATACGGGTTGTGCCCTTGATGTGATGCTGATGGTCGCTCTCAACAGTATGATGTTGATCAATTCTCTCATGGCTCATGTTACTGAATCAAGATGGGAGGAACTCACCAGCGCTTTGCAGCAGTTGAACGTTCACAAGGCTGTCATTGTATGAAACCAATCTGCTCACCAATTTGGCTGTACTGACCCGCACATACAGCGACTCATGCAATCACATACGATCGAAGACCTGACTTCTTGCATCTTGGATTACCAAGCTAATGTAGTACGAATGACGTTCAGAAAGAAGACTACGGTGGTTGAGCCTGAAATTGAGCCCGCGCATGTGACAGCGTTGAAGTATATTTGGACGTACAGCAAACTACGAGATGAGCTCGACGAAGATGGCAATACTAGAAAATGGAGGAAATTGGGTTTTGATACAGAGAATCTGACGCAGGAGTTTGCCGCCGTTGGCGCGCTTGGACTGGACTGTCTGGTATGTTGGCTCAGTTGAACACGCTTGCGACAGGCTGTCATTGACCATGCTTTCAGCAAAATTTCGTAGCCAAGGACCCGGACTTCTTTGCGAAGGTGTGCTGCACCGGAAGATCTTAGCTTCTTTATTCTCATAGAAGATTAGGTCGTTCAGGAGCAACTGAGTCGCCCAGAGGAAAGGCGATGTCCAATCGCTAAAGCCTCAAATGAAGTGGTCGACCTCCTATCCGAACATTGGACGATATTTGCCCCAGGCTGTAAGTTTGAACCGCTTCCTTTTTGGCGGATCTAGGGTTTACTGATGCGCGCCATCCCAGTCCAAACATCCGACACTTTCCGACCCTATTTCCTTAACTTCTACAAGGTACACGCATTGGCAACCCAATTTTTCCTACGGATGTGGAATGAAAGTGGCGCTGCAAGGGGCGACTTTTCCCAGGTGGTTGCGCTCACTCGCAGTCAGTGAGTATTATCAAGTGTATCATTGTCTAAGATCGGGAAACTAACGTACTTGACAGGATTGCCGTTGCGTTGCGGAGAGAGAACGTAAGGCCGTGGCACGAAGTGGAGTTTGATTTCCTGGAGTGTGAATATCGGGCAGTACGAGACCGTCAAATGCAAGAGCTTGAACAAGAAGACGATATCATGAGCAGGGTGGCCATTCGGTGTGTTTCACCCTTCTATGTCAAACCTTGTACTCACGGAATCATTTTTGGTGTCGATAGCAACCTCCGTGGTCAGCTGTTGAAGGAGTCCTTTGATTTTGTCCGACAACAACGCATTCATTGTCTGTTGCAAGGTGCATGGTTTTTGAATGCCATACAGATATCTTCAAATTATCCGAGAGAAACCATCCGAAGACCGAGTCGACCTTGGCGTTTCATGAGACTAGTATGCTCATCTTACTACTGTCTACTCCTGTAATCCATCTGACGCGTATCCAGGATATCGGACAGAAGTGGCTCCACTACTGTGACAGTCCTTCCAAGTTTATCGTTCGAGATGGCATCGAAGACTTGCCAGAGAGAATAGACATCTCTACCATCAATGAAGTCGCCACAGGGACCTGCGCACCTTTCCCTCACACCCCACGAGACCAGGTGGACTCACTTACTCCCAATTCTCCGCTACACGCGTCGCAACTATCATTCGCACTACTGACAGCGAGCGGCGCGTGCCTAGCTGCACAAATCGCCCCCGATTCATCGCGTTGGGCAGATTGGACTGACGGCTTGAACCTGATTCGTCGGGCCAGCGGACACGTCTCGTCCCCCGAGACGGACGTGTTTGTTCAAACTTTAACCGAAATAGGTTTGAAAATCAGACTGCTCAGTAGGTGTTCGTTCGTATTGATCTCAGTTTCCCTGTCGGCTCATTTTCTTGCTTCTGTAGATGTCTCTGGAGATATGGTCAATATTCCAGCTGGCGTATCTATCCCTCCTCCACCCCCTACGACTGATTTCTTTTTCTCGGATCTCCCTTACGAAGCTGGAGCGTAATACCCTTCTCTGTATCTCACTGATTTGTGTCGATCTTGTCTCTTGTTGTTTGAGTTGAATATCTCACTCATGTAGAACTGTTTAATACTCGCTTATCTTGATTTCGCATTCGTGTTCCTCGCGGTTTGTTATGACGCAACGTATTGCTCGAATGACCAACAGAATTCCTGAACGGTCTGGACGGTCCGTCGATAGTGTCCCAATCTCAGAAATTGCCTTTATTGGCACTCGATGTCCTACCATCATGGTCCAACTCAAGGTGGTTAGTGAGCTGCTCTTCCACGCGTACCGTGACCCTGTGCGGCACGACACCGGTGAATCCTTCGTGGTAAACCCTCTCAGCGTTCCCCTTACACTACTGCACCCTGAACATCACGAAGCATCGAAGTAACCCCAAGGCACGCTATGGCGAACGTTGTTGACTTACCAGTCGAGTTGCTTGTGAAGATTCTGAGCTCGTTGACCTGTTTCCAGTTGGGTGACTGTCAACTGGTGCGTGGAGGAGTCCTCATTTGCCTTGATTGGTACTGATGCTATGTTTCCCGCCCGAATTCAGATATGTAGGCATTTCGGTCAAGTCATTGCTGAAGCGTCACAACTTCAATACGTGCTTGAACTTGGAAGATGGAAGTATCAAGAGGTCCCTCGCTCGAATCGAAGTGTCGCGGATCGACTACAATCAATACGCACGATACAGAACTCTTGGAGGAATCCACAACCAAGGAGTATTGTCAAGAAATCGCTGGACCTGCCTGATATCTCCGTCCGGGAACGTCGTTGGTGGACCGCTCACAATGGGGCGATAGTGAGACATACCAAATTCAAGCCAGCCTCAAATGGCCAATCCGTTACCCAAATTGACCTCATCGACGTCTTGTCAGTCTTGGATAAACCTTCGCCCAAGGCCTCGTTCATGCTGAAATTCCCATACAATAACTTCTATGTGGATGTTGTACAAGGTCTTATCGTCGCCGTGGAGCTCGAGCGGTAGGTGCCTGTACCTCTGTCATATGTTCACCCTCTACCGCTGAGAGTTAACATCGGAACAGGGAATCTACAATTCACTTGCATCTGTTATCTATCGTGAGTGGTGGGGTGCACCCGAACGCTCAGCGCGCTGCAATCGTTCGGCCCCGTCCTGCGAAGGATGTCTACATGGATATATCCGTTCGTGCCGTCGTTGGTCCTTTCCTTTGTATCGATAACACTGCCGGGCCCGATTCGGGCCCCGGGTTTTCTTGTGTCGAGCTGTTCCATTGGCCTTCGGGGGAATGTATCCAAGTGAGTCTCATTGTTGCTTACACTTATCTCCCTGGATGATGTTCAACTTGTTCCTGTTGTCCGTAAGGTGTGGGAACGACAGTCTTCCGCGTTCTTGCCTTCGGGCATTCTTCTGATGGCTGGAACACAACGCCTCCAGGATCATCTCCAGCCTTTTATCGAGGTTTGGAAGGTGGGAGAGGAATACACACCGGAGAGTAAACCCATACATGTCGCCACATATCTCCTTCCTCTTCTTCCCCTCAATTCGTACCCTGGAATGTATTTTGGAGGAAACACCTGTGATGTAGCGTCCTCAGGGACAGACCTCGGTTTCAGGCCGTCTCAATGTGCATTACTCTTGCTTAACCAAGGTGGTCATGACCTTATCGTGTCCACTGACGTTTTCAAGGATGTATGTACGTCCAATGCTGATCGTGATCGTGCTGCTGAGCCCCCTGTGTATACGTGGTCGGAATGGGGACCATCTTATACCCGAATCATGAGTGGTGCATGGGGGACCAGTCCGCGATGCGGTTATCGCATCCTACACGGAGGAGAAATCTGGGATTTTACCCCCAATATGGCGAGCGAGCCTTTAGATTTGGCGGCAAGCGCGCCTCAGAGTGTTTGTCATATACACAAGCAGGAATGTGTATATTCGCAAGTTGGGTCTGCGGCTGCTATGCCTTGCAGACGGATACGAGCAGACGCTGTTATGGGAGAATCGAAACGAAGAGATGTTAGTTATATGATTGAGACGGCGAGCGGTCCTGTGGTGCGTGTGGTTGAGAGATTTCTTCCTAATGTGGGTCAGGATATTGACCTCAATTCGAAACCAGGTCTTGATGTTCCATGTTCATTTTGCTCACCATGTTCCGCCCAGCGTTTCGATTTTGTACCTTTGAAGTGTCTTGCTCTTTTTGCAGTTTCAGTTGACAATTTCAGTTGTGATTGGTCCAGGCTTCAGTGAATTGTACAATAGCTAGTTTCTGTGTACATGTATGCTGTATAACGTCCGAGTCTCACCACTGGGAACGTAGGTTCTCACGAATTCGAATGAGTAGAATGTCATACCCTTTGGACCGATCGTACGACTACAAATTGCATTACGAGGATTCCACAGGCTGTTCCACTCTACCTACCTAAAGGTCACATTGGATACGTACCACCGGATTCTGGTGGGCTCGTGGGCTTGCATAACGTATTGTTGATCCTCGAGGTCAATCCATGAGCTCTAAACCCCGCATACACCAACGACATCCTCCACAGCCGTGATAGACATTTTGTTATCCCTATCGCCTCATGCACCCAAGCGGTGTGAGTCTATTCGCGAATGATTCAACGTGTACCGTGTCCGAGTCTCGACCTCAGGCCTCAGGCTGGCGTCGCAACCTCTGGTTTGAATTCGAATTCTCAAAGAAGGAAAGACAATGTTTGTGCCGGAGGGTGACTGTGTTTGAACCGGGATTGGGACTCTTCTCACTCGTTTGTGTCAGGTTTGAAACGGAACGAAATCGGATCACGATGTGGGTGGAAATGTCGGGGGGTGGTACTTCGAATTAAACGTGAAGCTTGTTGGACCAAGTTGGCGCACTGGCTGTTTCAACACAACGTGCTTTGTGTCCCACATAGAGGTGAGGACGCTGAGACCCACTTCAATGAATCGTGACACATTCTGCCATCCAAAATATCACTGCATGATTATATACTTCTTGCACGCTCCACATAAAGGAGTCCAGCCTTACGGACCCTGCATGACAGCTTGTCAATCCAAGCGTGATAGACATTTGGTCCTCCTCTCCATCATCCGAGGCCGAATTCTCAGACCCAAACTCAATTAGATCACAGTGGGAGGGGTCCCGAACCTAAGTTTAAGCTTAAATCGGTGCGACGACACAACAACCTTGAGCTAAAACGATCGCGGGTGGCAATGATGTCCTCACCAGCACCGCATACGACAGACCCCCCAAAACCAGGCCTGGGCGAGGACGCACGAGTTGCGATCCAGCAAATAGACTCGGGATATTGAGAACCCAATGGCATTTTAAGCTCACAGGGAGGGCGTATCATGTGCGTCCCACGAATACCTAATACATAAATTCCAGACAGCAGCATCCAATACGTTGAGCATCAAGTAGTACGAATGAATATAATCCAAAAAATGCACAGACCTGCGAACAATCACCAACAGGCTGAAATCCGACAGTCACCGCGAGGAAAGATTCAAAAAAAATGGTCCCAAAAACCGCCCATCGTCGACCGACCGATTTCCAAGTCCGAGTCAATCAAACAGAGCCTGAGAGCACTTCAAAACTGGAGCCATCCCGTCCTCCGTGTACAAGCTGAAAGCTCCTCGAGGCCTCGGGAGCTTGGGGTACTCCCACGAAGCCAAATCCCAGACAACCCTGGGACACACAAATTCATCCCGCAGACGATTGCCACGATAATAGACATATCTTTGATTTCCTCCAAAGAATTTCTTGCGTAGTATCATTGAATATTTGACTGAGCGTGGCAGTGAGACGTTGAGTCTTGAAGCTCGAAACTTGAAGTTCTCACCGGCGCTGCGCCTTGGGCCTCAGAGAAACGAACTGTGAGCGCACACCTACAGTACATATCATATACCATATCCACGAAAGTTTGAAAGACTACGCACCGGAACAACTCCGAACTCCGAACCCGAGCGAACGGTGAGCGATTCTTGCGGAACGCCTACTGCATGAAATTCCTATCATATTGTATGAACCATGGGGGACTCGGAGCTGACTAACTCTGTATCTGTATCTGTATAGTCGTAGCAGACGCAATCGTTAATAAGCTGTTTTTCTTCCGTGACTCTGGTTAATGGTTAATGATATTGGTGCATCGTGAATGCGGGATTGGATAATTACGAAGTAGCCAAGGAATTAAGGGAGTTATGAGAGCGGGATTGCATACACCAGCCAAGGAGTAAGAATAGAAAATGAGCGGTATGACGGGAAATGATCGCAGTCACAGTTTTTTTGGATTTACGCTCCCAACCCAGTCCTGGCATGAGAGGGATGAAAATCATACGCAATGTAAGTCAGAGTGGAGAGGTGGAGCACTCGTGGCCGTGCACCTTCTTTCTTCTCCACGAGTCTGTACTGTATGTGTAGAGCCGTGAGAGAGCCGTGAGAGGGTATGAAGAGAATATGATATTCCATCCCGCGAGACCTAAACGCAAGGAAGAAACAAGCATGTCACGACTCGACTCGAACAACAACGTGGTCGGGAAAACACCCACCTCGTCCTTCGCACTTCGCACTTTGCACTTTTCGCAATTTTCGCATTTTTCGCATATTGCACTTTCCACTTTGCATCTGCGGATTGCGGATTCGGAGTTAATAGACCGTCTATCATGATAGGGAATCCTAGTCATAACCAAGAAATCAGAGCCGTGCCCAATATCATACTCACACCCTGCGCGAGCGCGAGTGCACATGTACATAGGCGTGAGGGTCATCACGACTCGGATCAGGGTGTAAGAACCCAAGGGGTTGATAGGCTTGTAATTGGGGATCCGAAAGGGCATAAACGGGTATTCCAAGATACCAAAGGATCAAAGTAAGTACCTTGAGCGAAACCCTTGCTATGCGCCGCCCAACCCAGGATCATCATGAGCACACGTCTGAAACACCCACCCACCATTGGACTCCTTCTAAAATCTAAAAGTCCAGAAAGGGTGTTAAGACCCGTTGGTTTGTTTCAACCCTCCAGGGGCAAAACACTGATTGTTTTAGCCTAGTAGTAGAGTCATATATAAGTAGGTGATGATGATCCCAGTAATATCAGAAAAACTCCACTCGAGTCGGGGTAACGTTATTGTACTATGTACTATCACTTGTCCGATCTATACTGTAGTATGATAGATCAGATGGGTATGCTGAAATATGAGTGAACGTGTCAAAACCTGCCTTGTTATTGTATTGCATTGTATTGATGTATTGTATCGAGTCTTCCGCCGGCGATGGAGAATAAATATGATGATGGGAGATGTACGATTCTCAACACTCGGTAGCGAAAAAAGCGTGAGCTCGCAGTCTCAAAAAAATTGCAAAATACCATATGTTTTCTATTTCTATGAAATGGACAGTAAGTGAGGCTCCACGACGAGTACGGAACACACCACCCACGTGTACCCCCGATTCTCAACCGTGGCATATAACAAATACCAAACATATCCCGACTCCCGAGGGCCGCGTCCTTGTATTCCCCTCTCTCAAAAAAAATAATTGGAATACGAACGCAGCCCGACCGCGGAGTCGAGATACCCTCTCGGAGCTTGCGCCGTGCCTCCTGGTCAGGGTCAGGGAAAGCTTAGACTAAGACTGGGGTAACTATGGTGCTCGAACCCGACTTCTGCCTCGTGCCAGGGATGAGGTGAAACACGATCGGGGGTGTGCGTGGACGATATGCACGAGGAAGGTACCGAGTAAAGTTAGTACGGTGCCGGTCTTCTAGTCGGGTCTAAGGAGAGGGGATTCGGGGAATACACCGTGGAGCGTGGATGGGATGGAAAGTGTAAATCCGCGGGGAATGGAGATGAAAACTGTTTCCTCTGTCCTTTATTGTTGACCGACACCGGTTGCTGGTGATTTCTTCTCCAGATGTGAATAGGACCACGATTCGCGTTCGCAGTAAGCATGAAGAGAAAGGTCTTTCATTGGAGACTGCTTCAAACCCACACCTTACACTAGTCTGAGTAGACGAATCCACCAACATCCCATGTCTACTTCATGTTCCGTCCCCAAGTCTCCGCCTCCACAGCCCTCTTCCTCGACAGTCCCGGATATATGCACCGTCCGTCCTATTGTCCGATCTACAAAAGAATGCCCCGGCACGGTAACCCATAGCCTCTCTGTAATTGAAGCTGGAACACCGCTCCGAGGAGATCGACCCTCGGTATCGGTAGTCTTAGTTGCAGAGGAAGGGGAGAGGGAGTTGCAATCAAGGCCCCGAATTGCGAAAAAGCTGACAGAAGCGATAGAGACGAGAGGTCTTGATCAACATCAACAAGGCCCACAACACGGGCTTAATTTCTCTTGCTATCACCCCCGACAGCACACGAGAGAAAGTTACACTCGGTAGGTGATCCTGAGAAAACCTAATGGAATTTCCAACTATTGAAATATTGGGAGTAGAGGAGCTGAGAGATGCGTATACGGGAATTGACCCGACAAGTCTCTCCTCGTGTGCAGGATCCTCGTGTATCTCTCGGATTTGGCATGGCATGACATGAAATTTGGAGATGAAGCCGGCGGGTAACCACGGGCACAACAATTTTCAAGAGCGAGAAATGGAAAGATGAGGGTTTATTCGTGCGTGGTGGGCGTGAGGTACGGTGGGACAATGGACGGTTTGATTGGAATGGACGGGTGGGTGAAGTAGGCGGTTGGACCGAGAGAGGTGGGATTTGGATATGGGGTCGGAGGGACGGTACGGAGGGGATGTGTGTTGCGGGGGACGGCAGGTGCAAGAAAGATACGTAGTGTCTGTTTGGGGATAAGTTCAGACGGTGTGTACCGTAGGGAAATGATTGAAAGATAGAAGACAGACCAAGAAGAACCTCTCAAGTTATTCTTGATTTCTTGTTCCTGACGAAGGGCATCTGTGAGTTTTTGAAGCTGTGCGGGGACGGTGGCATCTCCGCCAGTGTGGTTATTTCTGTCCTGGAATTTGGAAAGAAAAGAGTGCAAATTTGCGTGTGCTTGAGTGGAGGAAATGGGCTGTTGGTTGTAGGGCTGGACACGAAGAGGTGGAGTGATAGCGGCGTCCATGACTTGACTTGTTTTTTTCTATCCTGACAGTGGGTGAGGAGAGAGAAGGCGATCTTCCAGGCGTGACGGTCACACTGCTATGATTGGCCGGGGATGGTGATTGGCTGCCCTGTCATTCGACAGTGGGTGGTCGGACGTGAAAAGGCGAATTCGGTTTGGACCCACGGCCAAACGTCGTACGATTGCAAACGCTCTCACTCCTCCTCATAGGGAGCCAAACGAACGCCCACACCTAGTTGCAAGGATACTTTGGTACCTTGGGAGAATCGCCCATCATCATATCATCCATAAAAGAAGGCCCCATCCATCCTCATTTCTTGCCCCCTTCCACCCCCTCGTCAAATCTCTTCTCCCATTAGCCGTGCCAGCACCCCCCCTCGCTATCATTATTTTTCCTTCTTCCTCCCAACCACCTACCACACCACTACGCTTTGCCAACCATGGGTGCCATGTCTATGCTCGCTCTCCTCGTCACACACCCTCTCGAATTCAGGACACTCCTCCAATACTATTTGTGGCATGACCAGCGCGACGTTTCCGCTCCCGCAGAAAAAGAAAACACTGGGTGGGACAGAGAGTCCATGCGCAAATGCTGGCACTTTCTCGACAAGACCTCCCGTTCCTTTGCTGCTGTCATTAAGCAACTCGAAGGCGACCTCGCCCGTGTAGTAAGTACCCACCCTCCGTTCCGTTTCTCCGCTCCTTTTTGCGTTTTCTCTCTTCCTGTCCTCTTCTCCGCGTTTGCTTTGTTATCTTTTGGTTTGTACGACACCCCAGCGTTCTCCACTCCTACCACCGAACCGGACCTGTTCAGAAATTGGGGCACCCAATCCTACTTCCACCCCTTCGGCACACCAAACCACTCAATGGCACAACGCTCCGTGGAGCCGCTCCTCCAGATCAATCTGATGTGCCATATACACATAGAGCGCAATACCCAGACGCACAACAAAACCACTACGTTATGCCCATCAACCCCAAAACAACAAATTCCCCTGCCCAGCTAGTCCATCCCCGCGCCCCGGATGACCTCTTCTTTCCATGTCATCTCGTCCCCCGTTCTCCGAGGACGCGCGCGAATGGACCCAAGGGATCAATAGCCCATATGCTTGACCGCGCTCCGAGCTTAAACCACATTCTTCATACGTGTTTTCGGCTCCGGGGGTATTGAGCACCAGACGCGCATGTTATCAATTAGCTGTAGTGTTCGTGTCGGGGGAAGGTGTGGGCGATATCATATCGTCATATCCGTCATATCTTGGGGGTAATTCTCCATGAGGACCCCTTGATATGTCAGATTTCCTTCCTCCGTGTATCCTCTTTCCGTATCCCCGTTTTCTTCTTTCTCTTTTTCCATTCTATCGTGCCTGATTTACTTTGCGCCTCTCCTTGCGCTCGAACTTCTCTCAATGTCATTCGCCCCGTTTCAACATCCTATCCTTGCCCCATGAACTTGATTTACTTACGTGACTTCTTCCTCCCTTTCTCTCCGTGATTCCAGGTCTGCTTGTACTATCTCGTCTTGCGCGGTCTTGATACCGTAGAAGACGATATGACGCTCCCGGACGAGAAGAAACAAGCCATTCTTCGCAAGTTCCACGAATTGACGTTGACGCCCGGGTGGACTTTTACAGAGTCAGGTCCCGACGAGGCGGATCGCCAATTATTGGTCGAATACGATAACGTCGTCGAGGAGCTTCGATTGCTCAAACCAGAGTAAGTCACCCGTCCACATCCCTTCTAACCTCGATTATCCCTTTGTGTTTTCCTGGCGTGACTGACATTTATGCTACTATGTTATGATTAAACAGGTATCTTTCCGTCATTGTCGAAGTGACCCGTAAAATGGAACTCGGCATGGCGGACTATGCTCATAAAGCCGCCACAACCGGATCAGTCTACCTTGAAAAGATATCAGAGTATGACTTGTATTGTCATTATGTTGCGGGACTTGTTGGAGAGGGACTTTCTGGGATTTTCGCCGCGTCTAACAAGGAAGGCGCGTTCCTCGCGTCGCAATATGAGTTATCAAACTCTATGGGATTGTTCCTCCAAAAAACGAATATTATCAGGGATTATCGTGAAGATACCAACGAACGACGATACTTTTGGCCTCGCGAAATCTGGGGAGATCCCAAATACGCCGTACCCAAGGAAAAAGGGGGGTTGGGTAGGGGATTCAAGGAGATGTATGAGATGTATGAGGAGGGGAATGAGGAGCATGCGAGGTGGGTGCAGAGTGCGTTGATTTTGAACGCGTTGGGGCATGCGACGGATGCGTTGGATTATTTGAGGTTGTTGAGGAATCAGAGTGTTTTTAATTTTTGTGCGATTCCGCAGAGTATGGCGATTGCTACTCTGGCGCTTTGTTTTGGGAATGGGAGGATGTTTGCGGGGAATGTGAAGATTAGGAAGGCGGAGGCTGCTGATGTGCGTCCTTTTTTTTTTTTT
>JANAWD010000599.1:0-25352 GCA_027627245.1 Meripilus lineatus | reverse complement strand
CAAAGAAAAATTGAGATAATGGTAGCAGCAAGGTCAGGGAATGATTAAGACCAGGTGCAAAGTGAATGGATGTGGCAGGATCAAAGTTTTGGGGTAAACAAATCAAGCACAGTGATGGCAAAAGGGAGGGGGGAAGGGATAGAAAAATGTAGATAGCAAGATCAAAGTTTTTGGGGTAAAAATAGATCAAGCAATGGAGGCAAGAAGGGGGGAGGAACAGACAGAGTGAGTGGCAAGAGCAAAGGGATGACCAGAGTCAAGCACTGAGATGAGAGGAGGGAGGTCTGCAAGTGATTTTTAGAGAAGGCCCATAACCTGTTATAATCACAAGAGGGGAGAGAGTGAAACCAATAGAATTGGATGAGGGAAAACAGAGGGAAGTACAGGGGTTTATATACCTGAGTACCAGGAGAGGTCCATGTGATTGTTGAGCAATTACATGGGATGAACAGCCTTGGCAGTGCAGCCAGGCTGGTCCACTTCTGCCTAGTTCTACTGTAGGCCTGAGGCTGTGTGATCTTCCCACAGCCTTAGGCTAAACTAAACTACCTATCTTATCAGATATTATCTAATCTAATCTAGTCTTATCTTATCTATGCTGTCCTGGGGGCTGGCTGATTAGCCCAAGTCCAACAGCTAGAACAATAGAGAAAAATCATAGAAAATAGGAAACTAATCAAGGAATATAATAGTGCTAAAATCAAGAAGATTGGAGTTGAAGTCATCATAGAAATAGCAAAACCAACAGATATTAATTCCTACTTAGTAAGTAAAATAATTTCTCTAAATTTTCTAATCCATCTAAGTTAATTGAATATAGACTTAACTGAAGGTATCAATTCATTCCTTTCTTGAAGCTACTGCTCTTTGGAGTACAAGATAGTTCAACAAGCCTAAATTCCATATTATCCTACACATCTTACTCTATATTCAATGCTTTGGTCCTGTAATTATTTTTGCTTCAAAAAGCTTTGAGTTGTTCAATTTTATCATAGGGCTTGAAGTATCTTTTCCAACTGTCATGCTCTCAGTGTTGATATTACCAATGAAGGTCAGAGACAATAAAGAAGTGAGGTGGATAAAAGATACAAGTGAATGCTAGCATATGCTGGTAGTGTGGGGATTTAATGGGAATGATAAAATGAGAAAGAACTCTGAGAGTTAAACATTAAATACATGCACAAATACTATCACAATACCATGCATCAATTCACTAAACTCCCTTACTGCTATCCTTACATAATTCATAACACATCTACAGCAATTATCCACTCTTTACCCCTCCTTATTTGAGTTTCACTTGCTTTACCTCTATTAATCTCATCATGCTGGGCCTCTCTTTGGACAGCTCCCTTTTCAATTTCGTGCTCTCACCTTACATCTACAAGAGTTTCTAATACCTTGATAACATCAGTCTTGAAATCCTGATCACTGAGAATTTTATCAAGTCATTTCTCAAATGTAAATGATTCGATTGTTGCATTGCTTTAGAAGCTCATACTAATCTGTTGTATGTTCACACAGAATCATAAGCTGGCCGTGGTCTTTTTATGCCCATTGCTAGTAATACTCCTGCTGTCTCTCACTTTCCTTTAACTCTTTTTCTAGATACATAATGAGTATCCATACTCAATATTGAAGGGAAAGTGTATATCACAGTACCAGATTTCTTCTCATGATGGCTGGACATGTCTGCAGGATAATGAGGGCGACTTGGAGTCTCTCTCTAAGAGCATATTCTCGGTAGTAAGTAAATCTGAGATTTTATTGTTTTCTCTAATAGTTTGTTCTTGCTGCTATGAGTTCAGCATCCCAGAGGCAAACAATCTACTTCAAGAGTCCAGTAAGTACTGTTCAGAATATAGTGTAATAACTTCTGACTTTGCAATTTCCTTGTTAGCATGCTCTCTTGAATGTTGAGACTTACAATAGCAAGCAACTAGATTAGACTTCTTTGGGATAGTTATTACGTCTATTAGAACAGTTTATAGGTTTGTTGGGAGAACCTATATTGGAAAGACTCTATATTGGCATATATTGAAACACTGCTGGATCAGAAATCAAGTCTTTGTTCAAATTTACACCAAGGAGGAATAGATCAACCCTAGACAGCTGGAACTCAAGTTAGAAAGCTATTTATTATAGTAATATAAGTTATATATATCTAGAACTCAAGTTAGAAAGCTAAGGCTTCTATCACCCAAGTGCTAGACTAACAGAAGCTGTAGCTGAAACTGTATAGTATCTAATGTGACTGAAGTCAGGAAAGAAATATATTCAACAAGCCAGGCACTTTAGGGATTTTAGCATACAGACAGAATAACGATAAAGAAAAAACATATAGTAAATTTAATAAATCAACAAGTTGGAATTAAAACATACTGAAAAAGGAAACATACATGGTGACTATACTATGATTTTGAGCGACCATGATGCAGTCATTACATCTGCTTTCCAATTTATTAGTAGATAGCTTATATCTCTTCATTAGTCTCTATAATAATTTTCTTTAACTTTAGCTTCTCCTTCTTCAAGAATTTCAGTGCAGCAAGTACACTAGGACTAGCTGAAGCGAAAGTAGAGATACTAGCAATGAGAGTTGGAATAGTTAGATTGGTAGTAGAGGAGTTAGCAGCAGGATGAGTAGTAGTGATAACTTCAGGAGTAGTGATAGATTGATTGATAGCAGTAAGAAAAGAAGTTATATTAATATCCTAGTCAGTGGTGATATTTGCAGGTGCACTCTCCAGTTTAAATAATTGCTCACTCATCTTTCTATCTTTCTATCCAGCTGTTCATCATTATCTTCAGTATTCTCATTCAGATGCTTATTATTATCATTGTTGAACTCCATGATACTACTCCCTCTCTCCAAGCCTATATATAAAACTCATTTACTCATGCCACTACCAGTGATACTGCTTCTCCTTCTTCTTTATCTTTCTCACTCTCTACTACTCAAAAATATACTATACACCTATCTAGTCCTTCACTTCTCAAACCTCTCCTGATACTTTTTCTTTCAAAACTCTGACTGCCTCACTGCTCCTTCTATCACTAGTAATATACTATCCATCCTGGCTTGTTCTTCCTGAACCTCTTGCTTAGTCTGGACCTGAGTAGCACAATGAGTAATAGCTTCTATATCAGGAATCAGTCTACTAAGAATCTCATAGTCATTGGTGCAGAGATAATAGGGTGACAGGCTATAGTTGTAGTAAAGATTCTTATTAAATATGGGGCCAGCTGATCATATCTTATGGGCATGTTACCTACAGCCTTCATCTTCCCAGTTCGAACCTCCTTGTCATGAAGGAAATACTTATGGACTTGAGTGAAGGTCATGAAGATGTTATAGCCTAATAGACTATCATAGAAGATAAGACCTTCTAGAAGTCTATGGAAGATGGTAGACTTATACATGAGATCAGAGATATATGGAGTAGTCATTGTAGTGTAATGAATAGAGTTGGGAGACTTGGGATCAGAATGATAAACTATCTGAAGTTTTGGAGATGGTTTCTCTTCCTAAGGAAATTCTAGGTAGAGTTATCAGTATAGAGAAGCAAGGATGTTTCCTATAAATACCTAGGAATTGTCTTCTGGTGATATACCAGTTCTGTCAGTAAGATTGAATATTGTGTCAATTCCAAGA
Source organism: Meripilus lineatus (assembly GCA_027627245.1). Classification (NCBI taxonomy): domain Eukaryota; kingdom Fungi; phylum Basidiomycota; class Agaricomycetes; order Polyporales; family Meripilaceae; genus Meripilus; species Meripilus lineatus. The sequence goes on along the minus strand of JANAWD010000599.1, from coordinate 21,697 downwards.
AGTTCAATATATACTTTGAGAGCCTCCAATTGTGCCAAGGAGTCATAGGGCATCTATGTTTGATCTCCTGATTTTCAGGCATACTTCAAAATTACTTGATCTCTAGCACTCTAGCTTAGTACTCAATCAATTATCTATTCCTCTTCCTGATCTTCAAGTTCAGTAACCTAAGAGTTAAGTCTATCAAAGAAAAGTCTATCATCATTGAGCTTATGTGATCAAAGGAGTGATAAATAAAAAGTGTTATCAGTTCTCTATCATTTCAAGTGACCAGATAACTCTATCTGGTATAAATTGTTTCTATAGTCTACCAGAATTTTATAAGGTCCAATAAATTTTAGAATCAGTTTTTGGGCTAGGTCCTGAGGAAGACTTATATTTTTTATTGGAACATATATAAGATTCCCTTTGATAAAGGATAATGGTTGCTACCAATGATTAGCATTTTGGGTATGTTTGACCTGAGCACTAAGAATACTATCATTAGCTGTCATAATGACATATTTTACTTTCTGAGCATATGCTTGTATAACTAGATACTCATTCTTCTTAGGATTACTCCAGATCATGGATCAGGGCATCCTTCTATAATTGAGAAAGAAAGGTGTATAGCCAGTATCTTCTGATCAAACAGAATTAATTACAAATTTTATTGCAGGCAATTTTGTTACCCAGTCTCTCTGTCAGAATCTAACACAATTTCGCAACATCTAGGTAATTGTATGATTTACCTGTTCTGTTGCAACAGCAAAATCTATAGGCTCTGGCATTGTCTAGCATGATCTGGCATAATCGGGCATAATCTGGTATACTCTGGATTTACAGATACCAGACTATTCCAGAGAATGCCAGAGCATTTCAGATTGCTAGATACTACTATAATATCAATGTTAGTTAATTAAATTATTAATTCTTACTATGTTTATCATGTATATTGCTTTATTAGTTAAGAACTTAATTTCAAGATAGATTTGAGTTAACTTTAATATCTTAATATCAGATACCAGATCATACCAGATAATATCAGACAATGCCAGAGGATACAGATTTTGCTGATAGCCAAGGGGCTTAGAGTTTGGAGTATAGGTCTATGGTTACAAAGAGGGTAGTGAGGAGCTATAGCTAACTATAGATGATTGATGAAATTCCAAGTTTTCCAAAGTAATTTAGTAAGTATAGTTGCAGAGTTTGAAGCTTCAAGTTGATTAGACTTTTTTTTTTTTTTTTTGAAGCGATATCTGCCTTTGCAATTAACCTGGTTAGCCCGCCGGCATGCTATGTATGTAACGAGCTGTTTGTCGGTCCGTCGGTGATGACTCCAGAGGAAAAATGCCCTTTTATGCACCCCCGGTGTGCTGGGGAGTGTGGGGCTCAGGCCGTGTCGGCGGCCCAAAATCAATACCCACTAAAACCTCTTTTGCCCAGACAAGTTGATTAGACTTGATAGTACCCAGTTATCAACAATGAAAAATAAGTGTCAAGAGTAAAAGCAAGTAGTAGAGTAAGTTTTGAGTAAGAAACTAAGTTATTAAAAATATATAAAGTTTGCACCTTCAAATAAGGAAAGTGGTAACTTCACACAGTTTAGGTAATACAAGTTTTTCCATAACAAAGACAGTTTTTATGTCCCAGTTTTATAGCATGGAAAAAAGCTACATCACTATATCAAAAACCTTGTCCTTGAGTGAGCATCAGTAAAACCTGTATCCTCTGACATTGTCTGGCATGATCAGGTATCTGATATTAAAATATTAAATTTAATTCAAATCTATCTTAAAATTAAGTTCTTAATTAATAAAGTAATATAAATAATAAATATAGCAAGAAATGATAATTTAATTAACTAAAATATCAATTTTAGTAGTATCTAGCAATCTGAAATGCTCTGGTATTCTCTAGAATAGTCTAGTATCTATAAATCCAGAGTAACCAGATTATGCCAGATTATGTCAGAACATGTCAGACAATATCAGAGCCTATAAATGTTGCTGATGCTTATATACCCAATGAGCCAGGCAGTTCAGGGATTTTAGGATACAGACAGAACAGTAACAGAGAAAAAATATATGGATAATTCAATAAATCAACAAGTCAGAATCATAATATACTGAAAAAGAAAACATGTGCAGTGGCTACACTGTGATTTTGAGTAATCATAATATGGTCATTATATAGGCTAACAGAAGCTGTGGTACAGTATCTAATGTGGCTGAAGCCAGTGAAGAAATGCTAAGTCTAAATCACAATGGGTAGAGAGCTGTAGGATAGCTAGAAAATAAGAGAAAATTATAGAAAATAAAAAAATAATCAATGAATATAATGGTACTAAAATGAAGAAGTTTAGAGTTAAAGTTATTACAGAAATAACAAAACTAACACTATTCAGAATAGATTTTTATTTATCTTCTATACTTACCTCTTTTTTTGTACTTAATATATCTATGTAGCATTCTAACTTTAATTATGCATTAGGGATTCTTTTTATCTTGGTCTTTTTTAATCTATTTTATCTACTTCTTGATATGTATTTATAAGTAGTTCTAAGTAATAATGTATATTGGAAGTAGTATAACTCTCTCAGTGATAGTGAAAATCAGTCTCTTTCTGTGGACTTATTATGATAGATGACAATCATCAAGAAAATTTAAAAGATTCAAAAGTATCAGAAAGTGCTAGATACTTATAAAAAATTTGATAAGAAAATTAAGCTTATCAGCAAAACCTGCAGGCTCTGGCATTGTCTGGCATAATCTGGCATACTCTGAATTTACAGATACCAGACTATTCCAGAAAATGCCAGATTATTTCAGATTGCCAGATACTACTAAAATTAATATTTTATTTGATGAAATTATTAATTCTTACTGTGTTCATTGTTTAAATCACTTTATCAGTTAAAAACTTAATTTTTAAATAGATTTTGATCTACCTTAATATTGTAATGCCAGATACCAGATTATGCTAGACAATGCCAGAGGATACAGGTTTTGCTAATGCCTGATTTCAGAAGTTTTCCTATAAAAAGCAAAAGTTAAACAGTGTTTTTCAGAAGATCCCTTTTTGAGCCTCTCAGAGTTACTATTTATCCTATCAGAATTTGTGTCTATAAAGTAACTTATCTTAAAGTATATTAGAAAATTTAATATTAATACCTCTGGATTTTTATAACCAGAAGAAGTCAAGCTCTTTTGATTTAACTACCACAGAATCCAACTATTACAACTTATAATTCTATGTCATCTTTCTCTACCTGTCTGTCTTTATTTAACCACTGCTATACCACTACCTTGTTGGTTTTGCTATTTCTGTGATGACTTCAACTCCAATTTTCTTGATTTTAGTACCATTAAATTCCTTGATTATTTTCCTATTTTCTATGATTTTTCCTTATTTTTCTAGCTATCCTACAGCTCTCTACCCATTGTGATTTGGACTTAGCATTTCTTCACTGGCTTCAGCCACTTCAGCTACAGCTTCTGTTAGCCTCGCACTTGGGTGATGGAAACTTTAGCTTCCTAACTTGAGTTCCAGATAGGTATAACTTATGTTACTATAATAAATAGCTTCCTAACTTGAGTTCCAGCTGCCTGGGGTTGATCTATTTCCCCTTAGTGTGAATTTTAACATACCTTTCTCTTCACTCTGTCCTCTTTTGGTTCCCACTCATCGTGTCTCGTTGACTCTTTATTTCTAGACTTGTGACCATCCATTGTTCCTACGTTACCCTACCTGTTCCGTTACCCTAGTTAACTTGTCACTATCCATTCCATCTCTGTCCCTTTTACTCCCTTGACTATTGGACATTGTACTCCCTTATATTCTTGTTCTATTATTCCCTTCTCTCCTTATACTCTTCTTTCTTAGTATCCTAGTCCTTATACTAGCTCCCCTGGTAGATGCTCTACTTGGAAACCCGGGATGTCCTGGGTCCTTTGTTATTCCCTTCCTATCCTTGTAGTAGTGGCAGTGTCCTTGTCCCAAGGCTACCGNNTTCCCAGTACTTCTTACCTATACNCTAACATAGTCTCACTCTCTCTACTNGCATCTCAGTATAATAAACGTAACCCCTTTTAATGAACACTGTATATACCCCAAGCTTCGAACTTTGAAGGTCATTTACCTTTACTCACCAGAACCAGTCTGATCTCTTTCCAACCAGAACTCCAGATTCTTCTCTGTGTCCTTCTCTCTGTCTCCAACTTGTCTGACGTTGAGAGTCAAACCTTAATAAAAGTCAAGCTTATTCTCACCCACTTAGATATCATTCTATTCAGAACCTGAAATAGTAGTATAACCAAATAGAACCCAATTATCCATCAGAGCTGTCCATCTCCTCAACGGCAAGTACACACTTGATAATAGGGAAGTCATTCTTGGTACTACCACTGGATATTAGAGATACAATCCATATATACCAGGAGAGACAATTCTTGATCATAAATTCCCAACTCAAACTCTACCCATCATGATGGACAAAGCCTTCAAGATTTCAGTTATTCCATTCAACAGATCACCAGAAAAGCTGAACACATTCCTTCTCTAATGTGAGACATGGTTTAACTTCAATAGTGATGCCCTCAAAGAAACCTCTAGGAAGATCCATTTCCTGTTGATGAAATGCAAGAGAGAAACAGGAGGACCTTGGGCAGCCAATAGTCTTAAAGACTTTGTTAAGGTCTTCAAACAACACTTTCAACCATAAAATCTGGCCTCATCAGTGTTGGTCAAAATGAAGATATTACAAGTCTCAAATACTATATCTGTAGTATAATACATTGTGGAATTTACTACTTTTTAGACCCAGGCCAGTATTCTGGATGATCAGGTAGCATTTGTTAAACTCGATTTCTTGCAAGGTTTTCTAGGAGCCTTGTCTCTTAAAGTCTAGAATATTGATTCAGACAATATCCAAACCTGCACCAAACTATACACTGCTACTCAGAGATTGGATGAAGCCTACAAGGTGCTCAACCCCTTTACTTGGTGATTCAACTCTCCCAGATAGAAAATTGCCAAGCTTACCCCTGAAGAAAGAAAGAGACTCTTCTCAGAAGGGAGATGCTACTTCTGTTGTGAATAAGGACATATCACAACCAGCTGCCTAAGGAAAATAAATACATGGACTGTTACTACAATTCCATCCACCACTGCAGTGATTCCTTTTCTCTTCTCTACCTCTATCATACCTGCTACTGTCTCTACAGCCACAATCTCAGAGATCAGCAAGAAATCAGAAGCGACAATCCTTATCAAACAACTTGAAGTCATCTAAGAGAAGCTTGAAAATCTGAATCCCACACTGAAAGAGTAGGTAGAAGAGTATCTGTCAATCTGATGTCGTGCTTGTGACTACAAGAAGGCTACATACCAAACAACACATCGACAAAGTCACAGAGTTTGGCGATGTACCTAGAAAGGTAATCGAGGATAGTTAGCGGCTGGAAGAACAGAAGTGAGGTAGATAAAAGAGTGTGCGATTTCGATGTTGGAAGGCGCGAAATGCAATAGAGAAAGGGTTTAGCCACAGAGTGAGACTTTAGTAAACACAAGAGACTTCAGATCCTTAGAGCGACAACACGACATCAGCAAGGTTAAAAGCACGGTTGCAATCACCGAAGAATGGTTAATGAGTAAGAGAAATGTGATAGATTGTGTGCGATATGATATAGAGTGTGTACAAGATAAACTGAGATTCGTTGAGTGACAAATGAGATGCATATGGTAAAGGGAACTTTTTCGACAACTATCTATGAGATCATACTTATAGGAAAGTTGCCACTATTAGTGTTATAATAGAGAAGTTGGACTTTGCCATCTGTGGATGAAGTCGCTGAATTAGCCCTTCCTCAGAACTCGGAACAGTGAGAAACAATATCGAAAATGCGAGAACGAGAATCCGACCTACTACTTACACCAAGACAGCAGGTAATTGTACTACAAGGTTGAACAATGTGTCATACAATGTTACAGTCATGCGAGATCAACGTACTCCGAGTGGACAATAATACTGAAACGAAAGCTAAGAGGTTGCTGTCTCCTTGCTACAATGACACGTTGTTGTGGTAAACAATTTTGCAATGTCGAGAACAGGTCTTATGTCGTTCGCAACATGACCACGAGATAATACTAAGTATTGACTCAGTACTATATGGATTGCCGAAGGCTATCAGGGCCTGCAATATATGAGATAGCAATGTTTCTGGTACAATGACGATGTTGAACGTGATTGACCTTAAGAACCAGGCTATATTTGAGATCAGTTTCATAGTGAAGTTCCTGTTTCGACCTTGGAGTGAGTTCTGAGTTGATCAAGTAGGTAGCTATATAGCCGAGGTCGATCATGAATACTTGATGGTGGATGGTTCTACAACAGTTTCCCAATCAGAAGTTTGTTGGTGATGGCACAATCGCTTGTTGGTGGCGCAAAGCCGCATAAGCACTAAAATGCTAAAATTGTAAGGAGAAGTGAACTGCGTTTTCGAGTGCTCATCACTAAGAGAAAGTGAGTTTTCAGTAGAAGAAGCTGGATCAATGTCAGACTTCTCTAGAACTACAATCTGTAGCATAATATTTGCTTAAATATAATTCAACATAATGCAAATTCCAGTTATCATTAGCTATAGATTACAAACCATTAAAAGCACTGCTATAATAGATCCTGGAGTAGGAGGAGAATTTATTGACAAAGGCTTTGTAAAATAACATCATCTACTAACCTACTCACTGCCTCAGCCAATCATTATTTTTAATGCAGATGAAATCTGAAATTAATAAGGAAGCATTATGCATAAAGCACGCATCCTGATGAAACTACCTAATGACACTTATCGACACTACCAGATGTTAATCACCTTGTTGGGAAAGGAACCTATCATCCTAGGTTACACCTGGCTACAATAAACGAATCCCGATATTGATTGGCAAAGTGGAAAAATTACCATAGAGCCTAACAAGGAATGATCACTCTTTATTTCATAGTGCAGAACCCTCACCCCCAAAAAGGAGCCACAGATCCAAGAGCAGGAAAACTCCACTATGAAGGAAGTACAGCCAGATGATACTATAGTAGCATGGGTCAAAGGAGAAGACTTATCTCGATAGTCACTTAGGGATGAATCACTCCAAATGACATACCACAAGAAGCTACTTCCCCAATGGCTAAATCTTGTATTGGACAAATCCAGTCTAGCTCTAAATATGATAGAAAGTTTATATACGAAGGAGTCCTCATTAACAAGATTAATCCTGTGACATAGCTTACACAAGAACAATCCAAAGTCACCCCAATACGACTTCTAGAACAACTAGTCCCCCAGGAATATCACAACTTCTTGGACCAATTCTCTAAAGGAAAAGCAGACTAACTGCCAGAAACTAGACCATATAATCACCCAATTGACTTTAAACCTAACTTTCAATCCCAAAACTTTGGAACTTACTAACTGTCTCTGTCGAAGCAAAAGGAAGTCAACTAGTTCATGGAAGAGAACCTATATAAAGGATACATTTGACTATCCCAGAGCTCTATGGCAAGCTCATTCTTCTTTATAGTAAAGAAAGATGGAAGGTTGCGACCCTGCCAGGACTATCACTATCTAAATAAAGAAACAATCAAGAATGCCTATCCTCTACCACTTATCTCCAAATTAATCCACAATTGTACTTTCCTAAAATCTGAAAAGTGCATCTTCGAGATGCAGGAAGTAGAATTCTTAGGCATGGTGATTACACCAGGACAAGTTCACATAGGCTCAGTCAAGGTGAAGGGAATAGTCAAGTGGCTACAACTAATGAACATCAAAGAAGTACAATTCTTTTTGAGATTTGGCAACTTCTACTGACGATTCATTCATAACTACTTAGACATTGCAGCTCCATTACACTGGCTCATCAAAAAAATGATCTCATGGAAATGGAATGACAACTTTGAAACAGTGTTCCAGATCCTCAAGGTATTATTTCTAGCCAAACCTGTACTACAGATGTCAGATCTCACTTATCCCTTCATTCTCGAAACAGATACCTCCAAGTATGGCATGGGAGGCAAACTCCGACAACAGGATGATAATAGGTTCTGGCATCCATGCAGATACCTGTCTCAAATATTGGTCTCTGCCAAAGTCAATTATTAAATTTATGACTGAGAACTGCTGGCAATCATTCAAGGCCTACAGGCATGGAGGCATCACCTTCAAGGAGCAGTGTATCCAGTTACTATCGCCTGCAATTATAGGAACCTTTTCTTTTATTGATCACTCCCCAACAGCGATGATGGACTCTCAAGCTTTCTACTTATCACCATCAAATTTTAGTCCAAAAAGGGATTTATACGACAATATCTGATACTCTCTCTCACAATCCTGTCTTTGTAAAGGATGACCCAGATGAGGAACTTATATTACTCCTCCCAGACTATCTCTTTGTTAACTCTATTGATCATCCATTAGCAGAGGCTCTGCAAGGAGCAATACATCAGGACCCCATAGTATGAGATGCTCTCTGAGATATCCAGGAAACAGGCCCACCAGTACTTGCACAGAAGACTAGAGACTGGATGGAACATGAAGGACTTAATATATTATCAATCCAGCTAGAATTCCATACTACCTAGCTATTAATATATTATTATTACAGCTGGCATTCTGTACTACCTGGCTATTAATATATTATCAATCTAGCTAGCATTCCACACTATCTGGCTAATTATATATTATTAATCCAGCTAGAATTTCATACTATCTGGCTATTTATATATTATTAATACAGCTGCATCAGCAAAACCTGTATGCTCTGGCATTGTCTGGCATAATTTAGTATCTGGCATTAAAATATTAAAGTAGATCTAAATATATTTAAAAATTAAGTTCTTCACTGATAGAGTAATTTAAATAATGAACATAGTAAGAGTTAATAATTTCATCAACTAAAATATTAATTTTAGTAGTATCTAGCAATCTGAAATAATCTGGCATTCTCTGGAATAGTCTGGTATCTGTAAATCTAGAGTATACCAGATCATGCCAGATCATGTCAGAACATGCCAGACAATGCCAGAGCCTACAGGTTTTGCTGATGGCCTATGATAGGGCAAATCTCTGTAGTAAAGAGTTAAACTTACATGATAACCTACTTTGTACTCCACGGCACCCATAATTGCCACCTTACTTTTATCTCAATCATTCAAGCTATAGGTAGATCGTTAGTATAGGTATTAGGTGTATCCCAGACAAACATTGAGTAGGCTACATTTAGATAAGAAATAACAGGGCTAATCATAATAGCATAGTACGTTTGTAGGTGGCTGTAGTGAGCTGGTAGGTGTAAATGTGGAATGCTGGTGAAGGAGTAAAGAGGAGAGATGATGGAATATATACCGGCCTAAGAGTTTAAATCAGAGAGCAATGCTTAGTCAGTCAGGTGCAATAAAGTTAGGTTCAGTTGACATATAGAGATAGCATTTGACCAGATTGAGTTATCAGTTTGACACTTTGTATAAAGGCAGACTCATGAGTCAAATCGCTGTATGTAGAGATACTCAGCTGTAGATACAAAAGAAGTAACAAAACAGAGCTTTGTCCTTTGGAAGATCAACTTCCTTCAAGTCTTTCGTATACCATAAGTATGCAGTCTATAACTAGGGAGTTACTGTATGCTTTAGTTGACAATAAATAAGTTCTATTGTGGTGGCACTGCAAGTATGTATAGGTAAATATCAGAATCTGTGATATAATTTTTATTATGAAGAATACATTAAGTTTGGCCCTGCTCCTCAAAGAGAATGAGCACTTCTTCCTTCATTGGGACATGGTAGAGGCAGTGGGACAAGCTAAACTGAGTATATCATGCAACAAAATCTAAGAAGAGCAGGACTAAGTTTGATAAGTTTTATATCTGTGAATCTGAACAGGTGAATATCAAATTCAGCTTAATTATTTGCTGGCATTAACTGCTCAGCTGCTTCAGAGAACTGGCTTGACAAGAGAAGGGTGTTGCAGTGCTGAGGTATATAGTAAACTCAGCCAAAGTAGAGAGACTAGCTTCTGCTCAGCACTTAGCTCTCCTCTGCCACCAGAGTGATCCATAACAGTACGAGCTTAGTACTGAGCGATCAGAAGTTTGAGAAGCTACTACAATCAGAAGCAAAGTCAATCAATGTTGCTGAGTCCTGATATTTTGGCAAATTAAAGTTAGTATTAGTAATATAGAAATATACTACCAGTAAAGTGAGGTATTTATATCACAGATAAAGGAACACACCAAGCTGAGTTATATTGGGATTTTTGTCAAATGGCCAAAAAGAGAAACCAGTTTTAATGCCTGATATTGTACTACCTATAGCTCTCAAGTAGGATAATACATAGATGACATACTATTATATATTGAAGATATAGTAGAGAACAGCTATGGAGAATAAGTTATGACATTGCTCAGAGCTATGAAGCTTACAACTTGTCCCAAATACTCTGCCTTAATAGCTAGTCTTGCAATCTTCTGGCTAGATTAATATACTATAATAGGGAGAAGAGTCTGACAACCTCTAGATCCCTGTTGTTTTTACCTATCATGTTACATAGATTGGGATTTACTGACTGAGGACTCTTCTTGATATAGAGAAGGGATGGTAGGCATGAATAAAGCCTGTACAACACAGCTGGATAATTCAACGGAATCTGCAGGTTGTGAAAATACGAACTTTCTGCAGCACAAGACTCTGCTTGGCGCACAGAGAGATTGACCAAATGGTTTTCTAATGACTTCAGATGATATCGCACAATATAGCGATGATTCAGTCAGTCTCTTCAAGTGTCGTATATGGGCACTTTATATATATTTACCTAGTGATGATTCCATCACTAGGTATATTATAGTAAGTGCTGCAGTAAATACAAGAGAAACTTGATTTACTCATATCTCTTTAGGTGTTGGAGCATTTATAGAGACAGTGTATGAACAAGTGTACTGTAAGGTCCATGGGATAATCATACAGGCAGTCACTATCTTATTCTTGTCTGTCACTGTCTCACTTCTCTGTTACATTTCACTATCCCAATACCCCTCGATTCTTCTCTGATCTCACATTGACCACTCTAATGGTGAACCTCAACACAAGTTCCTTTATTGAATAGTATATGTAACAACCCTTGTAAGGTTTTTGGGCATCCAAGTGGGTAAGTATTAGCAAAATCTGTAGGCTCTGGCATTGTCCAGCATATTTTGGCATAATCTGGCATGATCTGGGATACTCTGGATTTACAGATACCAGACTATTCCAGAGAATGCCAGATCATTTCAGATTGCTAGATACTGCTAAAATTAATATTTTAGTTGATGAAATTATTAACTCTTACTATGTTTATTATCTAAATTACTCTATCAGTCAAGAACTTAATTTTTAAGTAGATTTATATCTACTTTAATATTTGAATGCCAGATATTAGATCATACTAGACAATGCCAGAGCATACAGGTTTTGCTGATGTTCAGATGCATCAAGAAAGTGTATGCTGAGCAGTGGCCAGAGCACAAGTAAAGCAAGCTCAAGCCTACAACAAGGGTCACCGAGCTCTCAGTTTCGAAACAAGAGACCAGGTACTAGTGAATCTCTATTCGCTAGAGTATGTTGAGAGCAAGAGGGAAGGAGTGAAACTGGTTCAAAAATGGATCAGACCATTTGAGGTACAACAGTGGATTGGGGAAAACACATACTGGCTCAGACTGGAGGACAACTACCCCAGTAACCCGGTGTTCAACCTATAACATCTGAGATGCTATATTAATTCACCTTACAAGTTCGGCCCGAGAACACTTCTGCCAGAGACAAGAATACTGAAACCTGCGACAAAGGAGTATGAAGTGGAGAAGGTACTTGGGCACAGATACGACAATAGCAAGAAGTTCATCGTATTCCTTATATAATGGGTAGGATATAACTCTACGCACAACTCCTAGTTGACTCTGAGGGACTTGCAGAATACTCCCAACCTTTTGAATCAATATCGTCAAAGCGTCAACCTTGACTGACCAAAGGTTGACAGGTCATAAGAGCGCTCCATCAATGAATCTAACTATCAAGATAATCTATACCCTTGTATGGGACATGTGTAATTATATACTTAATAACCCTAGCTAGGGTTAGGGACCCACAAAGCAAGCTTATTTCCTCGTCACTTTTCCTTCTCGACCTATACACCAGAATGTCAAATAACATGTCTACTTCCTCCGCTTCATCTCCCGAAACTATTAATACTGGCCTGCCTATGGTCCAATCCTCCCTGCCTCATGATAAACAAGCGAAAATCCCTGGAGAGAATGTAGTCTTGTGCTCCTATGAGCTCGCACTAGCAACTGTACAGAAGCTTCCTCCATTTATATCCATTAAGGGACTAGAATTCCCGCACCATCAATGGTCTATCAACATGTGGAACCATGCAAGGGTGATAATGGATCCTCTCACTGAGCTCAAACTGCGAATTAAGGCAGCTGAGGAGGATCACTCCATTGGAGATCTGGTTACATTCGCCCTTCAGCAGAGTATGCCGCTCAATCTCACTGCGCCAATCGGTCAATTGACCCCCACGATTTCTTCCAACTTCGAGAAAAGGGAAGACTCTCCCTCATACCTTGAACATAGCTATGTAGATCTTCCCTTGGTGTATCAACCGGATCACGTGGCGCTCAGCATATAGTACCACGAGCCAAGAAGACTGTGGATTGCCTATATGTCATCAGGTTTGTAGCGGAAGGAGGTATGCCTTGGAGGTTGGCAATCCAATTTGCAGGACCATGCCTACTAGAGACTATACATGAATGCCTCTCTACCACCACAATTGTCTTTCGTCAAGGACACTACTTTGGCGATGACTTCTAAGTCATAGGAGATGAAGTCACTGCCAGTGAATAACGAGTCCTTCTCAGGATCTGCTTGGACCTGCAGAGTGGGGTCACCTGGTCATGGTAACCTACTCAGCTTATTCTAGAGAAGAGTTCTGGTAAAAGAGGGGAGTAGGCGAAGGGATACAAAGAGTGATTCTTATCTCGATTCCAGTTGATCTCCTTGGGAAACCTGTTTGTCTCGCTTTTAACTCCGTGAGAGTGAAAAGCTGAATTGAGTTTCTATTGTGCTGTGAGAGAGGTGAATGAAGTGGATTGGTAGAAGTTGAGTCTAGAGATCGATGAGTTGTGCAAGAGATTCAATAACGAAGAGGGCAGTTGGTTAGGATTGCCTCTGAAAGGCTTGCTGGTCTGATGGACCTGATCCTATGAAACTATTAAGTGGGGGGCTCTGTAATGGGTATTTCCTTTTTAGTACTTAACAGTTACTTACCTAATTCTCATGTGTCATGTTTCCTTTCAGGACACTCTTCAATAATCAGAATACCATCTCTTTTTTATCTATACATTGACCTACTGTCTGAGTGGAATATTCATCAGCAAAACCTGTATGCTCTGACATTGTCTGATATTATCTGGTATCTGACATTACAATATTAAAGTAGATTTAAATCTATTTAAAAATTAAGTTCTTAACTAATAAAGTGATTCAAATAATAAATATAGTAAGAATCAATAGTTTGATTAGCTAAAATATCAATTTTAGTAGTATCTGGCAATCTGGAATGCTCTGGTATTCTCTGGAATAGTCTGAAATCTGTAAATTCAGAGTATACCAGATCATGTCAGATCATGCCAGAACATGCCAGAACATGCCAGACAATGCCAGAGCCTGCAGGTTTTGCTGATGTTGATTCCTGCGTCTGAATAGATGAGTACGATATACTAAGAGACCTAATATACTTTTACTTCACTATGATGCTACAATTCATGTTGATCTTCGAGATCAACGTGATTAGATTTGATATACAACTTCTTGGACTTCTCGCGCAGCATGAAGTTCATTTCACAAAGCCTGCATAGCAGGCTACCCCTGCGACTACTCAATGCCCACCAGAAGCGAACATTGACATCCCCTTGTAGCATGACCACAAGGAAACATGTGTCACACAGATAATGCCAGAGCCTGCAGGTTTTGTTGATGTATTAACCAGAGTATCTGTATATCATCACTGGTCAAGAATTGGGCCTGCTCATCTGCCTTGTCCAGACTATAAAGATAGTCATATTACTATTATCTACCTTAGTAATTAATTATTTTCTTTCTTTCTCTAGATATTTTATTTTCCTTTTTTCTCTTTTGTCTTAAATCTCAGTAAACCTGATATATATATACAAAAATTATAACCTGCTTTTTCTAGATTTCTTTAATATTTTTTACTCTTATACTGGCCATGCCATATTTGCCACTAGAAAATCAACTTAAATATGTATATATATAACCTCTACCAGAGCTTCCTAGAGGCCCGGGAATATTCTCTTCAGCAAATCTTATTTTTTCATTTATAGAAAATTTGGTAGGAAATTGAAGAATTCTTTTAGATTCTATGACATTCTATAGCTTTCTTCTAGCTTCTTTTTAATTTCAATTAGGAAATGACTCACTATGACTCATTCTAAAGTTCAAACCCTCATTTTTAGATTACAAATTTTATAGGATACACAAAGGGAGCTGGAATTTTTTCCAGAGGAAAATCTATATATATAGGAGTCCTTAAGGGTAGAAGAGACAGGCTCTCTAGGTACTAGAGTCCTACTGATCCTCGCCCCTCTTCAAGTTCAAGATGAATATAATCTCTACAGCAGACATCCTAGTTTTTCCTCCTCAGTCTAAGTTCTGTCACCAGTAGTACAGAAGTCAATCTTACTAGCAGTTCCCCTCTAAAGAAATATCTGAGTAATATTTTAGCTATCTAGTCCTCTGTGTCTCTCTCCTCATCCTCATCATTTATCTCTCTAGAATTCACTCTAGGACTTCTAACCAACTCATTGAAATAGTTATCTCTCATTAATAAAAGAACAAATTAGGTAAACTTTCAATCTAAAGACTGATCCATTGCCCCTGAGAGTTATAGGTTGTTTTTGAGAGTTTCTTTCCCCACCTGAACTCAGCTGATAAGTATCTGACTTACTAAATTTGAAATTATTAATCTTGAGCTTTAACAAATTGAATTGCTTGATCAAGTTTTACATCAATAAATTATTGTATAGATACTGTCAGAAGATAAAGAGCAATGAAAAATATAGATCTCAATTTACACAACTTGTTCTAGTTTGGATAGTTAAACTAAAAATCTTGATAATTATGATATATAAATAGTCTTCTAATGTTTATTATCCTTTTATTTCAGTATAATTAGAGGTTTTGTGTTGAATATAATGAATAGTTTGAAGATATTCTGAGAGTGTTTCAATAATTTGAACAATTATTCTAGTATTTATCATTACTCAACTTCTTCACAGAATAAACAGATTTTATCTCTTAGGGCTAGAAAGAGTTTGCTGGGAATATTAGTGTCTTCTTATTTCAGAACTTACTTTTTACTATTAGTTTAATTTATCAGGCAATATTTCTTATATCTCTAATATAAATACTCTGTAGATGTTTCAATTTTATTTCTAGTTTATTGTCATTATGTCTGAAATCTTTTTCTCATCTAGTATTGGCAAAATCTGTAGTCTCTGTCATTTTCTAGTATGATGTGGCATTTTTTAGACTCATATATGCCAGACTATTTCAGAGAATACTAGAGTATATCAGATTGTTATGTACCTAATTTTATAGAAAGANTTTTATTCTATTTTAATCAATTNANTACTCAGATATCAGAGCATACCAGATAATGCCAGAGCATACAGGCTTTAATGATATATAAGTTTCTATTTCTATCTCTAAATTTTTAAGTTGTATTTCATTATTCTAAAATATCATCATTTGCCTTACCTTTGTACATTTAGTGATTATTTTAATAGATCTGTCTGACTAAGATGAAGTTATAATAATAAGTCTTCTGTAAGAGAAAAATAAGTTGTTCAAACTGAGTCAGCTACTATTCTAAAACTAAAGAATTGTTCTAGACTCAAAAAGTTATTGAAAAGTTATTTGAAATCATGAGAGATTTGAAATAAGTTTTTTCTGTGTGATTGAGTATTTTAAGAAACTACAACAGAAACAGACATAAGTTATTATAAAACAGAAATTTCAGAGAAATAGTACTAGAGTAAGCCAGAAGGAGCCACAAAATACCAAGAAACTCACTCTAAAATTGGACGTAACTGTGACTTACCCAGTCCTACGAGCTACAAAGAGTTCTATATCAAATTGTAATAAAAGTACAAACATTATTTTTCATTGACCGAGTAGATAATCTCACTACAAACTGGATACTCAGTTACTATGGAAGAGTCTTTGAAAAGCACTGAGGATAACTGAGAAGTACCAACTCTAAGAGTTCAGTCACCCAAAAAAAATGCTCTTTGATTGCAATTCCAAGTAAAATACTTTTATAAATAATATCACAGATACCTCTAAGTCTAAAAATTTATATAAAGTGCTTCAATAATATATTGTTATTTATTAGTCCTGTTTTGAGATATAGAAAGCCACACTGGAGGGTATGATCAAAGAAGCTTTATAAAAGGTACATTTTTGAATCAATTTTAATATTATGTTTTCAGTTTTTATACTAATATTGTAAAAATAGAGTAAAGATATTTTCAATATCATTGACTGATTATAAACTGTATTGATTTGACTATTAGAAGATAAAACAGCTAATTTATAAGATAAACTTCTTTGATACAGTATTTATCAATATTCTAGTATCTGAGAATAAAACTTTTGTAGGGCAAGGCTTTTTTCTGGTCATAGTAGAGAATGTTCAATTAGAAGAAGATAATCAAAAACTATAATGTTAGGAAAATCTCAGTCAATATAAGTATAAGTTTATCTTAATTTTATTTCACAAAGGTTCATTCTTTCTCAAAATTGAGATTCAGTAAGTAGTATTATAATTGTATATTAATTTGATATCAAGTTGATTGCTTCTATGTCCCATGAACTAGTAAATTACAAGTAATCAACTTTTCAGTGTTACTGAGTATCTAGTCAGCCACAATAGAGTAAGTCATATTTCTATTATTATATTCAATAAGTAAATTAAAAAGTAGATGACTCTAGATTTATAGCAAGTAGTTTTTTTTCTAGAAAATTAGTTTCTTACAGAAAAGCTGTAACAGAAGGATCTCAGATAGATTAAGAGAATAAGTAGTTTTCTCTAGACAGTAAGAACAGATATCTTAGTCAAAAATAGATATTTCATAATCTCTTCTACAAGTAACTCATAGTTAGGAGTTCTCTCTCAATGATCTTTGTAAAATAATAATAGATAGTGTAGAACCTTATTGTGATTAGAGATTAAAAAAAATAAATCTCCTACAAAACTAGAAAACTCTTAGAACTGAGACTAAATCTCTAATTAATCTTTAGTAAATAAAATACTTTTTTTAATAAAATATAAGAATAATAAATTTCTAGTATCAATAAGAGGTAATAATGAATTACTTTATACTTTGATATCCTCAATTATAATAAAGTTTCTCTAATAATTTATATCTCTTGAATTTTTAGTATATATTACACTTCCACTATTTAATGTACTAGTACAACTTGTAGTCTCTAACATTATCTTGTATATCCTAATAGACTCTGAATAAGTATCTCTAAGATCATCAGATTCAAGCAAAATAAATATATTATCTAATATAACTACTATTAATTATTAAAATTATATTAAACTCTATTATTATATACTGGTATTCTAAGAGTGATTTAGTAAATACATAGAAGCTAATATAGTACTTGAGTATCAAGGCTTCCATATTTTATATTTATTTAATTATTTAATTAGTTCTAATATTGAGTTTAACTATACTAATGAGAAGAATTAGAAGATTAAGTATCTTAGAAATTCTGATATCTAATATTGCTACTGTCACTGTTCAGATACTCAGCCACACTGGGTACTTGACTGTTTATAAATTTCTAGAACCTATAAACAGAGATAGAATGATTAAATTATACATAGATGATACAATTTAATGGTAATATTCTTGCAAAAGTTGAGAGAAATCCAATGAGACCTCATTGAGATCTCATACAGATCTGTGATCAAAAGCTAAAAGAATTCTTATTTAGTAATTTCTGCTTTCTATTTTTGAACTGAAAAGACTTCTTGAGAATAAAAACTTGGCTTCTCTCCATAGATATTTTATATTCAGATACTGATAGTTTCCATCATTCATGGATGAGTAAAATTTCAGAGAAAGGTCCCAAATTGTTTTCAAAATATCAGAATTATTTTTTCTCTCCTCCCAACTTGGCTTATAATAATGAGGGAAAGAAAGAGAAGATATCAAAGATTTATCATGAGAGAGCTCCCTTTTAAAATTTAGACACACATTTGTGAACACTATTTAATATATACAATATAGTAATTTGATTTTTTAAAAATTTTCTAGTACAATATCAACTGGTCTCTATAAATGAGGCAAATATATACCTCTTATAGATAGAAATAAATTTCTTTGATCATAACTCTTGAGATCTACAGCTTGTAAAATTGTTGATTGCATAATAGAGATATGATTTAAATAGCAACCAGATTTGTTACACCAAGGAAATCCTTATTTCTTGTATACTGTTATTATTTTGTGGTGCAAGCTGAGCTTCTTTCTACATTTCTCAGTCAAATGATCTAGAATTTTTATAAGTGGCTAAGTTGCTAAATTTTAGTTACTTGTGAGTCAGGCAATCTATACAGGTATCAATCACTTTTCAAAAAAAAATTGAACCCTTCGAAATAATCTCTCTGCTTACACTTTAATATATGTATTAAGTTTTGACATAAAAAAATATATATTTGTTGGTTATATGCTTATAGATAGCTGAATGCCTACTTTTTAGAAGTTTGAGAGTAGTGAGCCTTTAAATATTCATGCAATTGAGATCCTACATATAGTTTATTGACTTATATTTCTAGTTAAATACTACAATTTTGAAGCATAAAAGATATCATTTATTTTAGAATAAATATGAACAGTCTCTATAGGCCAAGTACTAGATCAGCTATAATATGTCAAAATAGAATCAAATTTAGCCAAATATTAACTGAATTAATACAGAAGTAATTATTAGAATAAGTAGTAGCTATATATTAATACTGAGTCTATACTTTCAAATTTATCAGATTATCTAACAATATATAAGATTTCTGGTCAATAATAGAAATAATTTGTTTTATTTTAAAGACTGATCAGAATAATTGTTTTAATAGTTGGATAAACTGTATACTCATCAGTATCTATAATAAGATACTTTGTCAAATCAGCCTTATCAGAGGCCTAATTTGTACTAGCATTAAGAAATTCTATATACCTTTATAACTCTCAGCTTCTATATAAAGATTATTATATTCAATAAGAGAAATATATATAAGTAAATCTTTAAAAGAGGTATTTTATATAGGAAGCATTCAAAAGTAGTATTTATAGAAATTAACAGATATAAAAGACTAACTTCTATAATTCTGTATATATATCACATTTATCTATATTATCCTAGCATCTAACTTCTACAATTATTAGTCAAACTCACTTCAGGTACTCTGGAGTGCCCTTTAAATAGTAGATATGGAACAAAGGTAGGAATGTATCTAAGTGATGTCTGGGCATAGGCACATTGAGCAGGCTATAGGATATGGGGTGACCATTCACTGCACACATTTATTTTTGATTTGCCCTTGTAGGCAAGGGTATATTTTAGAATTAATACCTAGGGATGACCAGAAATCAGAGATGGGCACCTCACTTGTGACACCTACCCACTAGGTGCCAGGGGTCCTTCTTGCTTTTTCTGGTAGCATTGAGAAAATACTCTTCAATTGTATAATTTTAATATGAATTGATTGAGTAGTCTATGATAGCATTAGTGGTCAGATATATATTCACTTTGATAATTTATTTCTCAAAAGTATATTAAATATTTTTTTATCTTATATAAACTAAATCTAATATCTGATAGAACAGTGAAAAGTTTAGAGATAGATATAGTGAGCTTTAAAATACCTCTAGCAATACATATATAGTATCTATTGATTTCATTAGAGAAAATATATTCTTGGATTAATTTTGTTTTGAACATTTAAGCTTAATTTTTAAAAGGACAGTTTAGAATATACTGTATAGTGAATGTAAAAAAAGCTATAATCTATTAAATCTTTAATATTAAAATTCTCAGAAAGTGATTTTAGGCCTGAAAGATCTAAAGTACTAAATACAATGCCTTAGAAAAGAATATATAATTGACTCTATAGAATATGTATCTTTACTTTATAGATTCCCAAATAGTTACTATAGGATACTCTTGCTTAGATCCAGAATTATCCATAGAAGCATTCTGAGCTATCTATTATAGATTGTGGATTGCCAATAATAGAATGTATAGAATGATCTATAACAATTCTAGGACATGCAAAAATACTTTTCTTTGAAATGACCAATGCTGACTTCAGGACTGGCCATCTATCTTTTTTCGGATGACCAAGCCAACTTCAGGACTGCCCATATCTTTTTTTAGGGATGACCAATGCTAACTTCAGGACTGCCCTTTTCTCTTTAGGATAACCAATGCCAACTTCAAAACTGCCATATCTTTACTCTGAGATGACTAATACTAAGAAGTAAAGAAAAGATTGGCTTATTTTTGTTTACTTGTAGAAGGAACAAATAATCAAATAATTTATATCCATTCATTATATCTATAATAAGATATAGATGTGGCAACTGATTCAGAAGCAGGTTGAGCCACCTTTGAAAGTGGCAACTAAGTTCAGCCACACTCATGTTCCACAAATGATATTTCAACAATCTGAAAACAACCACTGGACGGATCATCATGCAAGAAATGCTATCAGAAGGGTATTTTTAATAGCTATTAGATTATATAGCTTATATAATTATCGGACAGCATTTAAATTTGATATTCCTAAAATAGTGATTTTGCATCACAATCCTGTTTCATTCTTTGTAGAAACACCAAAACATGTCAGATTATCTTGATATTTGGTACACATATTCTAGATAATATATTCAATTTATTAACATGTAAAAAACACATGTTTTGGCATGTCTCTATATTAGATCTACAGTGGCTCTGAAATCTCTGAGTATCTTAGTATTTTCTAGCTTCCATATACATCTCACTTACAGAATATTAGCAGATTTATATAAGTACTACTTATAAGTATCACTTGGCAAGGATTTCAATATATAAACTGCCTTGGATGTTAGATAATATCTTGATCATCTGTGTCAGCCCCCTTCTATTTTTTAATTCTTTCTGGCATTGATCATACTGATCTTTATTAAAAATATCTTATTATAGATATAATGAATGGATATAAATTATTTGATTATTTGTTCCTTCTACAAGTAAACAAAAATAAGCCAATCTATTCTTGACTTCTTAGTATTAGTCATCTCAGAGTAAAGATATGGGCAGTTTTGAAGTTGGCATTGGTTATCCTAAAGAGAAAAGGGCAGTCCTGAAGTTAGCATTGGTCATCCCTAAAAAAGATATGGGCAGTCCTGAAGTTGGCTTGGTCATCCGAAAAAAAGATAGATGGCCAGTCCTGAAGTCAGCATTGGTCATTTCAAAGAAAAGATTTTTGCAGTCCTAGAATTGTTATAGATCATTCTATACATTCTATTATTGGCAATCCACAATCTATAATAGATAGCTCAGAAT
>JANAWD010000598.1:0-25423 GCA_027627245.1 Meripilus lineatus | reverse complement strand
CGTGCGCAACGATGAGCACCAACCCAAGGACAGCGGCCACCCGGTGGGAGGCAACGCCGGTGATGTGACTGATGGGAAGTGCCACGAGTCGTCCATGATGACGCCCTCGGACTCCTTTGGGCGAGCCCGTGATCTCTTACTTAGAAGGGTATTAACTGAATTAATGAACATTTAACTCGTAGTGTGTGGTGTGTGGGACTTCCGGGCTAATTAGCCTGGGTATCCCAGGGTATATCCCGGCCTAATTAGGGTGGAAAGGTGTGATGTCCAGGTGCTCTGTATGAAGTACTGCCTCGGTTTCAGCATAAATCGAGATGCATACATTATGAGGGTAATCCAAGTATACTCCTCACGACACCCGACTCGCTGTACCCGTACTCTCAGGCTCCTTCTGCAGTCTACATTCTTTGATCGGGGTGCGGGGTGGATCATCAACCGAATACCTACAGGATCGCGTCTGCCTCTTCACTGTTCTCTTGCACGGCAAACAAGATCCCACGTATCCATTCCCACCAAAACCTGCGATGTTTTCTGTCCTAATCATAGCCGCTCTGATGAGATGCATACTTTCGATTTACCCATTCTCTCCTATGCACTCATTTCTCCCGGTTCTCTTGATCGAGTTTCCGATGTCGCGCAGACTTTTACGAAATCTACATCAAATAGTTGCAGTCTATATGGCGTCGTTCTCGAGGTGGTGCGTATTCCTTACCTCCTGACACAAATGTAGGATTGATAAAGGCGAACAGACCCTTCCCTCGATCCCCTGGCTTATTTTTGAGGAGGCATTTGTTCGAACACTTGTGACGAGACCGCGACATCAACGTCAAGGATCACTTCTGCTCTTCTTTTAACAGTGATCAGATCAAGGCCGTCATGCAACGCGAACACCTCATGAGAGAATAATGGCTCAGGGGTATCTTCCTTCCATCAATGGACAGATGATTGATTCTGTCGAGGGGGAAAGAGTCGTCTTGGATATTGTACTGTACGCACTGTTCTCCGCTCAACAATGCATGCCGTTCTCATCCCAGTAATAGGTGTACCTAAATCAATCAGCGATGTGGACTACAATGTCCAACCCTCTCACGACGAACGAGACGATTACGCATAATATCCAGAGATCCTTGATTTCCTGGTGGGAGAGATCATTCCCCGAGAAAGAGCCGACTGCTGCAGATTGAAAGCTGTATGGTGATCGACATCCTCCCACGGATCGTGTAGAAGCTGTGATGCACTATGAATAGGTGGGACAATATCGTCGGAAAGCGTTAGGCTCTCTCACGTATCACTTCTCAAGGCGGCTCAACATGCTTTATGCAGGCACAACTCTGATCTTTCAAGTTCTCACAAGACGCGAGCATCCCAAGAGAACCTGATCCAGACCTACAGAAAGCATTGCACGCCGCAGAGAATGAGAATGCCCTCTTGTTTGTCGTTGTCAAGTGAGGTATGGTCTTACTTACCACGCGGTATCACAAGAGTTGGTATCGCAAGAGGCTCCACTTACGCGAGATGTCACTGGTCCTGAGAATGAGTGGTGAGTTGAATTCGTATTGTAGGAAGAGAACCGTGACCATGCGACAAGAACTCTGATGAGCCTCCATGATTCCTCCAGTTTGCGGATTTCGTCGAGGCCGATATTTAGCCAAGCTTGTATCCTCCCAATGTGCCTCTCAAGTTTGTCGATCCCCATAGAACAGTCGATTCAACCTCAACCTCGTCTTGATCTGGATCTGGATCACGGCGTACACGACGTCGCTCTCATCGAATATCGACATGACAGTCCCAATCGACCAGATGTAAGTTGTTGGACATCTCTCGTCGTTTTCGAAACGCTGACTCTGTCAACCCAGATACCTCAATAACTATCTCTTCTTACTTGGTGGCAGTAAGTTCGCGTTCGCAATTCGCAATATCTTAGCTTGAAGAAAATCGTAGTCGTCTTTTACTACGATTGGTTGCTAACTCTTTCGGAAGAGATCCAATTCGTGTGGTTGGCCCCGAGGACAGGAGGGTTCTGGATCTTTCTCCTCAATCGATACTTTACTTTCTTCGCCGTAAGTCTGCCCCGTGAATTGTTGGCTATATGCGTGGAGACGATCTCCTGGGCTCGCAGTATCTGGCCGTCCTTGCACCACAATTCGTTCCATTTCACGAAATTAATGTGAGATCTTCCCGTTACCCTTCCTTGTAGATGTACTGACCATTAAAAATAGGCTTGTAAATCCTTTGTTTTGTACTATAAGATGTCGTCTATGGTGGAGGAAGCCATCATTGGAGGTGCATATACTCACCCTTATCTCAATTAAATTGATCCCAAACGATCCATCAGTAACCATGGTCCTCCGAACATCAGCTTTGTATCGCCACAACAAACGGGTTATGGCATTGATGCTCTCGGTGGGATTCGGGCTTCTTGGGTTGACTGCGGTAGGACTCTATCTCTTGCCTGCAGCGTGCTCATCTCTTACTCCCGTCGAAGTGGTCCGTGACGTATCACGAAACTCAGTACAGCCTAGACCATGGATGTCAATGGGGAGTACCTGACTCGGTGTAAGTTTTATTCCATCATTTCGATCTCAACATAATCACGTCC
Organism: Meripilus lineatus; assembly: GCA_027627245.1. Lineage (NCBI taxonomy): Eukaryota > Fungi > Basidiomycota > Agaricomycetes > Polyporales > Meripilaceae > Meripilus > Meripilus lineatus. The sequence continues at coordinate 22,824 of JANAWD010000598.1, read as the reverse complement.
GTTAATCTTGGACATCTCGACAGCAAAATCCGTGCGCCTCTTCGTCTTTGCGAGTGGTCTATCTTGCCATGACAGATCGTTCTTCAGGGGCAGCGATCCCATGGGAATCGATATTCGTCTTTGATTTGATGGTTTTCGTGCTAACGTTTACGAAAACGTTCCGGGATAGAAGGAGAACCGTCGGGGGAGTGAATAGTCTTCGGGATCTCATGCTGCGCGACGGTGAGGTATTCTTGTCAGCTCGACACATCCCGGAATATTGCTCAACATTTGACAGGTGCATTGTATTTTGCGTAAGCTTGTTCTGGTATTATCGCTCACAGCTCGTACCTACCTTGGGATCAAACCAGCGTCATGGCATGCGCCAATGCTGCGAATACAATGACATTTTACGTGAGTAGGGAGGCTCTCTCTAATTGCCTAATCTCATGTGCTCCTTAGCTTTTGGAGGTACGAGCATTGGAGCAAGGGCGGTGTGGATCAAGATATTGACAGCATATGGTCTTTCAAATAGCCACAGTTAAAAGGCTCTTTCTCCGGTCTCTCAACCAAGTACGTATCCATCATTCACACTTATCATTGCCAGGAGACGCTGAGAGTCGTCGTCGTGCGTGGTAGTCTCTCCTCCACTATGTTGTCAAGGTTAATGCTGAAGATTCGGCGAGAGCTTCTTGAGCCGGAGAGTTCCACTTTCTCCACTGTAACAGGACGAGAAATGGTAGATCTGAGATTTCATCCGGGCATTAGCTATCATGAAGAGAGCGTGATAGACTTCGGGGTGGAGTCGAGTTTTGCATCCCATCGGGCCCAACCAAACAATGCGTCCTGATGACTCGCGTGAGCGTGCCGATGGTAGATTTTGGGGTTCGGGATCCAACGTCTAATTGTACGCTGAAGCTTGCCTTGAATTACGATCGCAATTTTGTATAACCCATGGAGCTCTGCAAAACAATTAAAACGAGATGTCCTTGTTTCGCATGCAAGATGTTTTCGGTACATGACTATTCTTCAGACAATGTAAAGTCATATGATTGTGACAACCTGAAGTGAGCACAATGACCAACGTAGCCGTCCTAAACATGAGATGTGCACATGTATAACGGCACAGTCTACCACAGGCAGCTGTCAGGAGTTGTGATCATAGGAAGTTTCCCGAGCGATCCAATCCTCCCAAGTTGTGCAGAGCGGCACTTTCCCAACTTGAAGCGCCGGGCCAATCTAAAAAAAAAACCAGAAACCTGTCATAAATACGATGCGAGGCTCGGCCAATCCGCGGCCGCTGGAACACAAAGGGTTTAAAAAAACCTCCTCCTTTGTGTTTGGTATTGTTTGACATTGCCCCCGTCACCGGATGAATTTGGAAGTACTGCATCCCCAACCACGGGCATTTAGCCCAACATCCAGCCCAACTCGGCCAATGTAATTCAAAGTCTGGGGCAGATTCCATCTCCTCTATACATAAAGTGAATTTACTCCTCCGCTCACATGCAATGCCGAAGGTTTCCACAAAAAGATGGGCACATATAGTCCCTCCGTTCCGCCTTTCACTTCCATGAACCTTCTCCCAACACACTTGCCAAGCTCAGTCTTAATGTTTTCCACAGTATATCTTGTGTGCCATGAATCGCATTTAAGTCGGCCTCCTTTGACCTTCATCGGTTATCTTTGTGTACAAGTAGCAGCACCATGGAAAACTTCTTCCCTCCCCCCAACCCTCTGAGCGACGATAACAGCCTGCTCGAGATGACTACAGATATCAACATCAATGAAGAGCTGAACCAAGATACTGGCTTGACGGGAGAGGCAGCATCGCCCGTACGCCTTCCCCGGTATCTCCTGACTGGTACAACCCAGTCATCGTGTATCCACTAAAACGTGTATAGGCTCCTTCTGGAACCACAGATGAATCAGAAAATGCTGAACCCATTGCATCTTCAACAGTGTTTCATTCCTCGTTCAACGTCGAAGAAGGGTACCCAGATATCTTATTGGTCTCTGTGGACCATGTCGTCTTCCATGTTCATCAACACCGACTCCTACAGTCGTCACAAAACAACTTTGCAGGAACATTTCCACTCATACTACTACCCATACCGAGCATTACCCCACTCGTCACCTTCCCTGCGCACTCCGATGTGCTCAATATCACGCTTCACGTTATATATAACATCCCTTTCCGACTCTTACAACCAACGTTAGAGGCTATGCTTGCGTCTATTCCAGTGTTGAAAGCCTTCGGCATCCCGTTGTCGGAGCACGTCATACCTTCAAAACCACTGTTTCAAAGCATCCTCTCGTTTATGCCACTGAGACCAATGGACGTCTTCATTTCAGCTGCGGAGAGCAACATCGAGGAACTTGCGGTGTCGAGTTCCTCTTACCTTCTCTCTTTCGATCTCGCAGCGATATCCGATCCGATGGCCGAGAGGATGGGTCCGATCTACTTGAAGCGGCTTTTCTTACTCCACTCTTATCGCCTGAACGTCTTGAAAACTCTATGTTTCGAACCACCCAAACAACATACGCCAACACTCACCTGCTGCTTTGAGGACCAACAGGCCTTGACACGAGCCTGGAATTTGGCTTGCTCCGCCTTCGCTTGGGAAGGAACTCCAGGTATAGATTACGAAGATCATTTTTGATATACTCCATTGACAACGGTGTAGATTTGCCGGTCGGTATAATAAGGACAACCCTCTATTCTCTCGCGACGGGCGTGGCCTGTCCAGAATGCAAGGCGTCCCTCGATGGAAGGGTGAAGGAAGTAGTCCGAGATTGGTCGATGACGAAGGTCTGTCAATCGCTATTCAATACGCGATATTCATGGGATGCTGACTCGCAACAGAGGACCATATGACAACGAGTGAGAACACTCCAGAAGAGTGTACTCAGAGAAGTCGACTGCACACCATCAGTCGCCATTGATTATCCAGTGCTACGATTGCTTATCCGCATTTTTGTGATGCGTATCTGGTTTGGCACTGTTATCCAATGTATACCTTCATGAGACGCTGACCAGGTCTGTATGTACTTTGGGACAGTCAATCCAGCTCTGTTTCGTCACCGACCCGATAATACGTTGAGAGCCGTTTACGGCATACCGTGTCGTGAGAAGCTCAAACCGACGGGAATCTCACAGTCCAAGTTTGCCAGAGATTCTACTGACATCGCCTTGTGGTCGAAGGAGGTCACTCTTACCCAAGGGAGTGGATTGTCGACGGCCTTTCGCAAGGTACTGGTAGTAGTAACCCTGTGGGGATAACTATTAGGTCCTCATCATAGTCAAGAAAACATCACAATTCTATGAAGCGCAAGTCCGAGTACGTCATAGCAAGGGCCAATGACATGAATTCTATTTCAGGCATATAGAGATAAGTAGAAGTGCCAGCGGAATTCTACTCTTGTTCAATATCGTATGTATAGTCTTCGATATGTGTGGCGTGGATAACCGTATTTCCGAAAGGGGGGATGTCGAGATTGCAAACGTGTGACCTGGCGCAAGCACTTCCGAGTCAACCATGGGATGTACGATCATCTTTCAGCACCTGAAGCGTGGATCAGCGACGATGAGTCAACAACGCCCATGGCCCTCAACAGGGCAGGATGTTCATTCGATGACCGCATTTAACCCAAACCATATCTTCATCCCCGAGCCATTCAACGCCATGTCTTCACAATCGAGCCCAGTTTTTAATTGGATCATGAGATATCGGATGGGATGACTTGCCTGATTTTTACGTGGGTTCTGAACTCATCAAGGGTGAACAACGCAGTTGCTCCACACAATGGTTCCCTCCCTTCCATCGGAATACTTTCCTCCCTTCCCTCTGACCGACCTATAACCCTTCTCAACGAACAGGGTGTCTCCGAATGATCCCCGTCATCGATTTCGCTAATGTCCATAGTTTCGTCCTGATTGCCTTCTGTGTCCAAATAGACGTCATTATCTGCGTCTTCGACGGCAAGCTCCTGACTGTCTTGCGAAATAGCCAAGAGACAATGACGACAAGAAATGACCTTCTCCTGCCGAAGGCTCTCTGCTTCAGGTTCATCTTGCATAACATACTCTCGTCCACCGACCCACAGCATGGGAAACGACGACTGTGCCATTGCTTGTTCTGATATGACGGCATATTGAACTGCTGGATGACGCCTGCAGTGGCTCAACTTTAATTGTAGAACATGATCAGAAAGTGTAGGGTGTTAGGGAAAACGTCGTACCATTATTTGTGGGGTCATGAGAATGGGCATAGGGCATGAAAGACACTTGATACGAGCCCCCATCTCCTTCTCGATTTCTGAGCTTCGTGGATCCCCAGGATCGATTCCAAGTTGTGTTAGAACCTGGTTGATGGCTTGGATAGCCTGAAGGGCAAACGTGGATTAGTATTCCTCCTGCCGTTGCTTTAACATACCCCAGCAGGACAAACGCTCCGGGGATTTATCCATATACGTACCTTGGTATCTGCCTCAAATTGATCAATATTCCAATATTCCCCCTTGCCCTCCGGTGCCTCCGTTTCCGCGTACACACAAGAGTGATTGCATACCTCCACGTAGCTAAGCCCTGCATCGTCAAAACAGCCCCCTGGACGTGCTGCGTCGCATGCTTTGCACCTGAACCTGGCAGTCCATCTCTTGGTTGGATGCAATTCGCCATCATTGGCGCCTTGCCAGTCATCGAAGCCCAGGATCCCTGAAAGCTTCTGGCTTCTACTTTGTTCCCACTCGACCAAATCTTTCTGCAATGCAGCAGTGGTATCAGGATACTTGAGCCTTCGCAAGATATGCTTGCCGGCTTCTGGGTTAAACAACATCGACTGCATGGAGGGTAGCCTCAGAAACTCTCCAAAGAACGGAAATGGGCGCGAGTCGACAGCGGCATTCCGAAGACGATGGTAGTGCTTATTGATGTCATCCCTGCGTCGCTGGAAGTTGTTGTCCTTCTGGCGCATCTGGTCCTCTTTACGAGCGAATAATTCGGCCTCAAGTCGTGGGCGTATCGCTTCGAGGTCTGTAGTTTCAGTGATATGAAAATCTGCACACCTCAATTGCCTTAATCAAGGTGAGAGACTAACCGGCATTCCTGATGGCCTTTAACCGAACCTGACTGGAGCAATCGAGACGTAAGAAGGATTCTGTTTTCATCACTTCAGAGTCGTCCCATCCTTCCCGCTTGGATATCTGTCTGATCCTGCACTCGTTCGACCACATGGAAATGTAATATATTAGTCTGACAAGAGCGAAAGGACATGAGATTGCCTCACTGACCATCTGCTATTGTCAAAGTGAACTCCATCCTCCAGCTTCCGATGCTCCTGCCTCCACCGCACCATGCTATCAGCGTGCTGAATAACAGATGAATTGATAAATCTAAGAAGGCAATGTCGTTGGGGAACCAACCTTCATAATGGGTTTTAATGCAGCTATCATTCTGTCCAGTTTCTCGAAAAACGCCTTCTTTATCTTCCTCGAACCTGAAAACTCAGCTGTGGTGTATTCCTTCACGGCTTTGGCATAATCGCTTCTTCGGAAAAACTGCTCATAGCTCTCGTACCAGTCTAGGTATTAATGCGTGAATATCGCGACCTACATATGAAGAATAAGATGGCTCGCGCCAACGACTCACTATCTCCAGCGAAAAGATACTTTTCCGTCCGAGGTAAGTAATCCGAAAATTCTGTGTAGTCTTCACCCATCCGAGCAAGACATATACCGTGCTTCTTCCTGGACGAGACCGATCAGTAATTCTACCACACGGTCAAGTAAACAGCGAGCATACCGCCACTCCGACTGGCAAGTTTCCTGCACCGAGAACGATAAGAGGGACGAGATTCAAACAAAACAAAAGGTGGCCTACTTCATCACAAAGACGTAATCTAATGGCGAATGAGAAATACATATTGCAAGGTGCGTTACAGACCTAGGTCCAAAACGTGCATACATCATCAGAATCTTCAAAACAACCATACCAACAAATGGCTTACCTCACATACACCTGTGTCGAAAATCAGAGCAGCATAACTCGACTCTGTTAAGTTAGGAGCTGGATCTGGAATAGGAGGCGTATAATCTCTCCTCGACCGTTTCCAAATGAAATCCGACCCGGGGTTATTGGCGAGGATGGAACAGAAGTGTTTGCTGGTACGAGCCACACATAGAATCTCCCTAGGAGTAAATGAGTAGGAAAGTACTTCCGCGACGATCTCAACGGGGAGACGGGTGATATCGCAAGGTGGTGTCGACGCGCGGATGACCAAAGGGTCATGATGTCGACTCTTGAAACGTTTCGACATGGATGCTGTTGTCGGGGATTCGCGTAGGAATCAACGTGATAGCACCCAGATGTGAAGAGAGATTGTTGCTAGAGGGAATGTCAACAGTCCTAGTGAGTGGTGAGTATTGGAGTTGAGTTGCGCGACGCGACGCGAGTTCACTTTCGAACGGTTGAAATATCAACCTTCGGAGTTGGGAATCTCGGCTGTCAGTGGGGCCTGAGTGGCCATAACGATCTCTAAAATCGGGAATACAGTACATCCGACGTTCCGGAAGACTCGATACAACGCTGCCACGGACCACTGGCAGAATCCCAAGATTTCAGGTAATATTTTCAAGCAAGATACCACAATGCATCAATTCGCGGGTTGTAACCTACAGTACCAATGACTCGGAGATTATTAGACCAATCCCTATTCATATTAATCTGTCGATTCTTGAAATAAATCGGGGACATGTTGGCTGCCAAAAACGCTCTCGAGATACAATACAGAGACAATCAAGATATACAAAGACCAACGATTATATCAACTACGGGAGTGAATACTGTCCACCTCAGCCAAGCACCTTTTTGGGTGATAGTCCACCAGCCCAAACCAAATCCTCATCCCCAATCCATGTAATTCCGTGCCTGTCAAACCAGTCAATATCTCTTCTGATTCACGTCAATGTCTGCGAGTGTGGTACTCACTTGGTTTTTGCATGAGACCTAAATCCAGAGAACGTGAATAGAGTATTCGGCCCTTCGACCTTATCTGTCCTCTCCCGCCTTTCCTTCCACCAACTCGATCGCATAGTCCCTCTAACCTTCCCTTTCTTCGCCGAATCTCCGGCACCTTCAGTACGTGAACCCGACGATCCAGCATCCACGTCCTCAATTTCGCCCTCTTCCAGCTGCTGATCGCCAAGGTTATCAGGAGCCATCTGCGAACCTTGTTCCGCTTCCTTCTCAGCTGTAGTCGCCATCGTCTTTTCTGGCTCCTGAATTGGCGCAGCCAAAACACAGTGACGGCACGAAAAGATCTTGTTCTGGCGGATCTGCTCGCCTTTGGGACCAGCTTGCATGGCCCACTCTCTTACTCCCGAACATACTAATTCTGCCGACAATTCTGCTGCTTCCTGTTCCGTGAGGATGGTGAATTGGACAGATTCGTGGCGTCTGCAATGGCTCAACTACGACAGAGATGTTATTCAAAGCTCATGACAGATAGGCAGATTTCTTACCATCATCTGGGGTGTCATGAGAATAGGAACAGTGCACGAGAGGCATTGGACTTTGACACCAACTCCCTTCTCGACCTCCAAGCTTCTTGGATCTTCGGGGTCGACCCCGAGTTGTTCTAAGAGTTGGGTTATGGCTTGAATAGCCTGTACCCGCACACACAAAGGAGGTTGGACAAGGATTCCAGTAGATATATATTCAAAGAGCCCACCTTCGTATCTGCCTCGAAAAATTCTGCGCTCCACTTTTCTTTCTTCTTCCCTCCTTTCTTCGTCTCACCACAGACATGTTGACAGACGTCCAGAAAGCCCATTCCTTTATCGTCGAAACAACCCTTCGTTTTGGCCGCGTCGCAACTCTTGCACCTGAACCTCGCAGCCCATCTCTTAGTGGGATGCAGTTTATTGATATTAGAGCTCTTCCACCCTACGAAGCCCAAGGTTTCAGCGAGCTTCTCTCTGATCCCCTCCTCCCAACGTTTCAGGTCATTCTCCAATAACGTGACGACGGCAACGTGTTTGAGTTCACGAAGAATATGTTTGCCGGCCGCTGAGTTGTTCAACATTAGCTGCATTGTCGGCAATTTCAAAAACTCGTCAAACGCTGGCAACGGACGAAGGAGATCAGTATTTCGGACTCGGTCGTAGTGCTTCTGGATGTCCTTCCTGCGACCTTGGAAGTCGGATTCGAGAGTCCGACGTTGTCGTTTTTCTCGGAACGTGAGTATCCCCGCCTCAAGCTGTGGCCGAATGGCTTCGAGGTCTGCGAGAGATGATTCGATTGCTCAAGTAAGGGTTATCATCAAGGAAAGAGTACATACCAGCGTCTGTGATGCGCTCGATTCCGGCATTTCTGGCACGGGTAAGACCTGCGAAATGTGGCGTTTGTAACATTTCATCTACTTTCCACCCTTCGCGTTTTGCGACTGCCCCCATCCTAATGTCGACATTGGAGCGATTAGGTCCTATCCCAAAAAATACGCACATCGAGGACAGACCATATGTTATTCTGTTTTTGATTTTCTCGCTGAAGGACAAGGCGCTCTTCCCTCCACTTGATCATGAGTTCCGCATGCTGAGATAGTGGCCGAGACCATAAGCCATCCGACAGGTCAACTTCGCGATTACACGATACTGACGTTCAGAAGAGGTGCGATGATTTCTTTCTCTTTTTTCTTCTCTTCGATATAGGTTGCCCCGGTTGGATCTGACATGAAAGCCCTATTGATATCTGAGACGGCCTTTTTGTAATCACTTCTCCTGTAGAAGGATTGATCCGCGCCGACTTGAAACATCGCAAGTAACGCAGTCTGTTCAGCTCAATTATGAGAGGTATCAGTCTCCACGCGACTTACACTGGGTCCCGTTGAAGCAAGTACCCTCTGTCCGAGGCATCCATTCAAAAAACGGATGCAATCGTGGAGGGACGCTGGAAAGAGATACGCTTTGGTCGAATCTACAGATCAAGTTCAGAACTTCGCGTCCGAAGATAACGAAGAGAGCTTACAGCCATCCCGCTAGACATTCAGGCTAAGAGGAAAAGATCAGAATGAGAGCACAGACGCATGAAAGAAATTATAGGGCATACCTTATTGCAAATGCGAGCTCTTATCGCAAACGAACGATACATATCTTTGCAAGACGCCTGACAAGTCTGCAATTCCGTGAGTGTTAACCCGAACGTGCAGATACAGCGGTATTGAGATTTGATAAAGCTTACCTCACATACACCCGCATCGAAAATGAAAGCGGCATAACTTGCCTCTGTAAAGTTAGGGGTGGGATCTGGAATGGGTGGCGAACAATCTTTTCTCGACTGCCTCCATATGAATTCTGAGCCAGGATTATTGACGAGAACAGAGCAAAAGTGTTTACTCGTCCGAGCTAGTGCCAGGATGTCTTTTGGACTTCCGGTGTAGGAGAGGACTTCTGCGAGTATTTCCAAAGGGAATCGAGTAAGCAAGCAAGGAGGTTTGGAGTTTTGAGCAATGGCTTGGGGACCTGAAGCAGCGTCTTGGAGCTTGATGCGTTTATCCCTAGCAGATTTTGGTGTTGTAGGAGACGGTGGAGTTTTTCGTTTATGGGTGGACAGGACAGGGGTTTCAAGAGACATCACGGGCCTGCTCGACGTATAATTGGAACATCGTAAGAACTTGGTTCACGACTTGCAGGAGGGACTCACAATCTATTGTATTTATCTTGAGAGGGTGAGATATGGATAAATCTTCGTAAGCTGGTGTTTGTGAACACAGTGGGCAACACTTGTGGAAGGTGGTCGGGGGAGGTGATATCTGAGCAAGCGCTCGTACCCCAAATCGGCTACGGATCCTCGCTCCGACTTCCCAGGCTCTCGGCAAGGTAGCGGACTCACTCGGTCGAGTACACTTTGCGACTTCACTGCAAAGCTTCAAGCTTCAAGTTCACGTCGGGCTTGTCTGCAAATTTGCTCAATGGCAACACCAATTACAGAGTACTTCAAATGCTCTGAAATCTGTAAGGGCGTCAGTCTCAAGTTGAGGTAATCCCTGCCTCTCGTTTGTATTCAGATTCCCAACCTCTTGACACTTGGTGTATAGGATACAACCAATGGACTCATTAGGTTGGGAACTATGTCGGTAGAGGACGTCTTTTGGAGGAAGGAATAATGTGAGTCGAATTGGATATTATCCTTTTGCAATCAATGTGACACGGTGTAGCTGATGTGGTTTCCGACTACCCGGATCTCTTAGGTCGTATTCATGCCGGTACTCCAAATTAACCGTAATGGTGGTCAATCCACTTCTACAGTGACACGACGAATACCACCCACTGGCAATGGATGACGGCACGCAGCCTGAATCAAGCCTTCCTCTACACCCCCATAACACGTACCCGAGGTTGGTTTGTCCCAATACGATCCTTGGACACAGATGCCTCCATGGGTCATGCACAATGGCATGTAAAAATCGCACTTTAATAATCTACAGGATCGCGTATGCCTCTTCTCTGCTCTCTCGCACGGCAAACAAGGTCCCTCTGTATCCATTCCAACCAGAGTCTGCGACGTTTTCCGTTCTTATCACATCCGCCCTGATGTGACGCACCCTTCCAATTTATCCATTCTCTCCTCTGCCCCGCGATGGCACACCCAAGGCAATTCGTATGGAGAGTATCAAATGTCGCACAGACTTTGACGAAATCTGCACCGAGTGATCACCATTCACATGGCGTCGTTCCCTAGTTGGTGCGTATTCCTCGCCTCCTTGCACAAGAGTCGGATTGATAGAAAGGAATAGAACCTCTCCTCGATCCCTCGGCTCGATTTTGAGGAGTTATATCTTCGAACCTTCGCGATGACACTGCGATATCAACGTCAAGGATCCCTTCCTACTCTTCTCTTAAACGCGAACACCTCATGAGAGAATCATGACTTCGGGGTATCTTCCTTCGATCAATGGAGATATGATTGATCCTGTCGAAAGGGAAAGAGTCATCTTGGATTTTGTTCGGTATGCTGTTTTCCACCTTTCGATGTAGGTCGTTTTGACCCCAATGATAGGTGTACTTGAAACAATCAGCGACGAGGACACCGAGGACACCCAACCCTTTCACGACGAAGGTGATCATCAATAATATCTAGATGTCCTTGATTTCCTAGTGGAAAGGTCATTCCCCGGCAAAGAGCCGACTGGCGCAGATTGAAGGCTGTGGGGTGATCGACATCCTCATCGTGTAGAGGCTGTGATACGCTATAAATAGGTGGGGCAACACCCTTGGAAGGCGTCACATTCTCACAAATAACTTCTTCTGGTCTGTCAATAGGCCTTTTGCAGGCGAAACTCTGATCTTTCGATTTCTCACAAGACATGATCATCCCAAGAGAACGTGATCATATTCCCTCTAGTATGTGAATTTCGTTCAGTGGGATATTTAGCTAAGCATGTCCCCTGCCAATGCAGCATGAGAATGTCATGAAACCTATTTTATTAGAGTTCGTTGTTTCATACATAATTGGGTGCGCGTGCATTGTATCATACATGTGTAAGGTATCAAGCAGTGCTATGAGGTATATCTATTTTCAAAGGACAACGAGGGGCTAGGTTGGAAACAAACGCCACAACAAGATGACAAAAGGAGACAATAGAAACAAGAGACGATACACGTGGAACACGATCATCGTGTCCAATACGTCTGCCTAACCTGAACCTGAAAGTGAAAGGAAAACAAGGGAATGATGACCGAAAGGCATGCCATTGAAGTCGGCTCCTACTCACCATCTCGCGTTATGCAGGCAGAGATATATAACGGGAATGAAATCTTTCACGAAGCCCGGGTACGACCACAGTGGTTGACAGAAATGACTGGAGAGTTTGATGCTTTCTGAATATACACATGTGGTGCATATCAGACCAGAGGTCCTGGAGTCAGAACTACATCGGGAGTGAGTCGTCAGATACCACAGCCCGAGGCCATGAGAGGAAGAGTAGACCATTTGTAAGATCCGCTGCTATGTCCTTCGACTGAGTAAAGAATTGAGTGAGTATGATGCATGACGTGGACAGGACGTGATAGAGTGCGCACCTTTATGCCCTTTGGCAATGTAATTTCTCTTCTGAACTTACCAAACTTGAGGTCACGAACAAGGAACTTGTCCGGACTAAGAGTGACGTTGGATGTTCCGGGTTGCTTGGAGGAAGTTCGAAGGACCCGAGAAATGATGGGCGATGCTCGGTCGCCTTCGACAATGAGAACGCCGTTGAGAACCTGAACGTCTACGCCATCCAGGTCAATGCCTGGAATCTCAAGGACCGCAGTTATGCGACCAAGTGCGGGGTCGTCCATTAGATCCATCCTGTACTGAGTACGAGATTAGCCCAAGAAATGAATGTAGAAGAATGAATACGTACCTCGGTACATATCTCCCAGGAGCGGGATTTCGAAGCAAGGCAAGACGCTGCCGCCTTTTAGCTTCAGCGTGTGCAGTAGAGTACGCGCTATGTAATCTATGCAGAAATTTTGTAGGAGTGATTTGCTGGTTCAAGTTGGAGGTGGAAGACTTTGGTGTTGGAATTGGCGACATCTGTGAACTTGAAATCGTCAAGATGGAGAATAGAGGACTACTCGGGAGGTGTATTTGAGTTTGCATTTGTCGAACACCTCCTTTATATATGGAGGATTGGGAGTGGTTTTCAATCAGATCTGGTTGGCACATAAAAATAATTCGCGCGGTGTATCCGCACGATGTTACTGGACGAACAGTGTCATAAGTTTCGTTGCTGTGATGCGTGACGCCAAGATTTGCCCTTGCGTCCCATCAACCTGTGTGACCTGAGTTCCAGCCTTTTCAAGATGGCCATGAACCCAAGTTCAATGACAATGCAGCAAGGGATTGGTGCTCAATATATATATACTTTTCAAAGACGTTATCCACGACATCCACGACAGATACTCAAATAATCGCATATCTGAGGAGAATTTTTAAAGACTTTCAATTTCGGCTATCCGGCGCTGGCTACCTAAGCTCCAAGGTTGTTGTGATGCGTGACAGACTAAATAAGGTTCCAGAACTCGCTCGTTACTGGGACCTATGACAATCCGGGGCGCGGATGCTTATGACTCGACGACGCATTTCTAAAAGAAGGGGCTCCTCGCCAACTTTAAAATANCCGCAGGTCAGATACCCATACCACTCCGATGATCCATCCAACAATAACGAAATATAGCAGACAAAACTCCTGTTTGTGATAGAACTGTTCAGTCTGAGCATATTGAAGCATTCGCACTCTACTATCGTAAATTAAAATAGGCCAACTACATACGAGACCCGGAGGGCACTAGCAATTTGGACGAAGACTCGAATGACTCATGCACTCATGTGTCATACTTACTGCACATAGGCTGCGGAGGGCCGCCTGAGTTACCCGTGGGCCGTGGCCAAACTGGGCTAAACAACTTACCCATAGCATCTGAGCTGTCACCTGCTGTCAATCGCCGTGAGTTCTTGGCGCACGGTCATGGTTCCTCTCCCTCCGATACGATTCGGTTCGCCGTTTGGTTTACATACTGGACCCTGGTAGTATATGTCGTATGTCACTTGCAGCTTTAACTTTCAATCTCGTTTTATAGTCTGATCATAATACGCGCTGCAATTCAAGTATGTTGGCATTTTGAGAACGTATTCGCCGCATATGCGGCTCCAAGCTGATTGGATAAGGTTCTTGAAGCCCTTGACACGGACTACGCGTACGTGTGTGTGGGACCTTCCAGGGTATCGTCCCACAATTAATAGCATACCGAAGCTGCAGTCACCTCTCGTCGGATATCACCATTCATTCCACCTCAAGGTCAACCGTCTCGGTCCGAAGACACCAGCTCTTATCTGGCCTCGCAACTTCGATGGGCATCTCCCTCGGAGGTATGCTGAAGTCAATTGCTGATGACCTTCGTCACTGGAGACTATACAGAGCCTCCTCTCCTCCAACGATTGGACGAATTCCTGTGCGCCCATCTGTGGACCTTCGCTCCTTCTTGTTTCATGTTTGACAGTCAGGTCTAATCATGAACTCACACACAGCCATGATACAGGACGTCCCGGAGGCTGGGTCGGTGCCGAATAGCCCCTGATTCCCTTGTACCGTCTTCAATGCACTCTTCCATGGGTCTGATATCTTGTCTCTCTATCCGAGAACCGTCCAGGTGAGGAACGCAATCCGCTTCATCACTGATTCGACTATATCACTCTTGGAAACATTTCTTTGCTCCAGAGTCTCGAGTTGTGTGATAAAACCTGGAGATACGGTGGTTCATCGAGGCGTATTCAGGAAGTCTCTCGAGTTTTGGTGGGTGCCGGTGGGGACCATACTAGTTTCCCTCTGCCCCGCACTGCTACTTATTGGTTATTAAACTTTACAGAATGCGGCGTGCTCTATCCTTATCACATCCACCCAGATGTGATGCATCACTTCAATTTATTCGTACTCTCCTATGCATTCATCCTTCGAGTCTAAGGACCGAACTTTCGGATGGAATTCGGGAGGCGGGTATCAGGTGTCGCGCAGACCTTTCACGTTGTATTCAGTGATCGCCATTCACAAGGTGTCGTTCCCTCGTTGGTGTGTATTCCTTGCCTCCTTACACAGGAGCCTAATTGATAAGTAGGAATCGAACCTGTCCCGGATCCCTCAGCTTGATTTTGAGGGGCTATATTTTCAAATCCTCATGATGATACCACGATATCAATGCCAACGATCCCTTTATACGTATACTCTTCATTTGAGCTAGTCGATACCCGTGCGTCCGCCCGGAGATTTTGCATTCGACATCGGTCTCTCCAGGCATTGTCGAGTGAAGGAAATCCTTCGGCAATCGTGGGAATACTTCAAGCACGAATGAGAGGACGATATAGATTGATATATAGGTGTGATCAAAGCAAAGCAGTCATGCAACGCGAACACCTCACGAGAGAATACTGGTTCAGGGGGTGACTGGCCCAAACTTCCCTTGGGACAATAAACCAAAGACCAGTGACCGTGTCTTGTTCACCTGAATGAGGTGCCAATGGAATTGTAAATCAGCTAGATTGCGTGAGCAATGAGCAAATTCATGATGATAAGAAAAAAATGAGGCAACCTTCATGACCTGATGGGCCCAGGGCATATGAGGACGCAAGAAAACAAGTGACTGTCGTTAGCTGCATCATGGCATCAATCGCTGCCAGTGGTCTTCTGTTGCGTATGCAGCAGTATGCCAGAAGGGTCACCACTAGTACTCCTTCACAAGATGATTGAATGGCACACCGCTGAAACAAAAAGGAAAAAAAAACCTCCTTGTGTTTGGTCTTGTTTGACATTGCCCTCTTGACCGAATACTCCATGCCATACTCGGGCGCCCAAACTTGAACCCTTCGACAGAACACTAACCGAACGCGCTGGCACATGCTACTCGGTTACCGTCTTCGAGGCCCCGTACAGATTCCACCCCCTTCCTACCGTACTAGTACATGATATGAACCTGCTCCTCCACTCACATGGAATGCCGAAAGTCTCCACAGAAAGATGGGCACTTATAGTACCTCCGTTCTACCTGCCGCTTCTATGAGCCTTATCCTCGGGCCAATACACTCGCCAGGTTCAATCTCAACACTATTCCCCGTATATCTTGCGTGTCACGATTTTCGTCCAGGTTAACCCCTTTGACCGTTACCGATCGTCTCTGTATACGAGTAGCACCACCATGCAAAACTTCTCACTCTCAGTAATCTAATGGCAAATGAGATATACCTCTTGTGGCAAGGTGCGTCACAAACCTACGCCCAGAACGTGCATTAATCATCAGAAATTTCGACACAATAACGGCAACAGACATTTTAGCTCGTATACGCCTGGATCCAAAATCAAGGCAGCATAACTTGACAGTTAGATTAGGGGTTGAATCGGGAATAGATGGAGTATAATCCTTTCTCGACCGTTCTCAAACAAATGAGATCCGACTCAGGATTATCAAGGACGGAACGGACATGTGTGCCGGTACGAGCCAGTGCGAGGATGTCCCTTGGGAGGATTGAGTAGGAGAGAACTTCCGCAGCGATTTCAATGGGAAGGCGAGTGATATTGCAAGAAGATGTTGACGCGCAGGTGACCAAAGTGTCATGACATTGACGTTCAAGACATTTCGACATATCAATGGACACTGCTGTTGGGTGTTCGCCTGGACATACCCAGATTATTGCCGACATGAATAGCAATAGTAACGTACTGGGGATGAGTTGCGAGTTCCGTCACAACGTTCATTTCCGAACGATTGAATCAAATTGAAATATCCAAGTTGGGAGGAGGACTGTATTGGACTTGTATTGGTCACATCGGCTGTCAGCGTGCATGGCCCACTCTGTGACTCACGAACATACTAATTCCGCCGACAGTTGTGCGGCTTCCTTTTCCGAGAGGATGGTGAATTGGACAGTTTCGTGGAGCCTACGATGACTCAACTACGACAGAGACATCATTCAAAGCGCATGACAGATAGGAAGATTTCGTACCATCATTTGGGGTGTCATGGGAATGGGAACAGTGCACGAGAGGCATTGGACTTTGACACCAATTCCCTTCTCGACCTCCAAGCTTCTTGGATCTTCGGGGTCGACCCCGAGTTGTTCTAAGAGTTGGGTTATGGCTTGAATAGCCTGTACCCGCACACACAAAGGAGGTTGGACAAGGATTCCAGTAGATATATATCCAAAGAGCCCACCTTCGTATCTGCCTCGAAAGATTCTGCGCTCCACTTTTCTTTCTTCTTCCCTCCTTTCTTCGTCTCACCACAGACATGTTGACAGACGTCCAGAAAGCCCATTCCTTTATCGTCGAAACAACCCTTCGTTTTGGCCGCATCGCAACTCTTGCGCCTGAACATCGCAGCCCATCTCTTAGTGGGATGCAGCTTATTGGCATTAGAGCTCGTCCACCCTACGAAGCCCAAGGTTCCAGCGAGCTTCTCTCTAATCCCCTCCTCCCAACGTTTCAGGTCATTCTCCAACAACGCGAGGACTGCAACGTGTTTGAGTTCGCGAACAATATGTTTGCCGGCCGCTGATTGTTCAACATTAGCTGCATTGTTGACAATTTCAAGAACTCGTCGAATGCCGGCAGCGGACGACGGAGATCAGCATTTCGGACTCGGTCGTAATGCTTCTAGATGTCCTTCCTGCGACCTTGGAAGTCGGATTCGAGAGTCCGACGTTGTCGTTTTTCTCGGAACGTGAGTATCCCCGCCTCAAGCTGTGGCCGAATGGCTTCGAGGTCTGCGAGAGATGATTCGATTGCTCAAGTAAGGGTTATCATCAAGGGAAGAGTACATACCAGCGTCTGTGATGCGCTCAATTCCGGCATTTCTGGCACAGGTTAGATTTACGAAATGTGGTGTTTGTAACATCTCTTTTACTTCCCAGCCTTCGCGTTTGGCAACTTCCCTAATCCTAGTGTCGATAACGGAGCAATTGAGCAATCCTATTTCAGAAATATGCCGACCATGAACAGACCATATACTATTCTGTTTTTTATTCTATTTTTGAAAGGTAAGGCGATCTTCCTTCCATTTACTCATGAGTTCTTCATGCTGAAACAGTCGCCGAGGTCAGGAGACATCCGACATGCCACGCTTCGCGACCAAACGATACTGACTTTCAAAAGGGGTACGATGATTGCTTTCTCCTTTTTCTTCTCCTCGAGATAGTTCGCCCCTGTTGGATCCGTCAGATAAGCCTGATTTATTTCCAACATGGCCTTTTCGTACTTGCGCTTTCCGAAAAAGAGCTAATGCTGGCCAACTAGAACCACCACCACAAGAAACAACGAAAGTTCAGTTCAATGATGAGGTGTATCATCGAGCGACTTACATAGGCTTTCGGGGAAACTACCTTTGTCTATCATAGGCATCCACTCAACAAACGTAAGGTATCGATTCGATATCTCGGTGAGCGCGATGCTGTGGTGAAGTCTATGGAGCAGGTTTCAATGCTTTGCGTGTGAAGTCGGAACAAATAGATCTTACATCCACTTCATTGGACAATCTGACTTAAAGGGAAACATCAGAATGGGAGCACAGACACCTTGAAAGTCAGATAGTGACACACAGTGCTACAGATGCGTGCTCTAATCGCAAACGAGCGATACATCTCTTGGCAAGGGGCATCATAGATCTACAGTCCGATGGAACATTAGACAGATGTGGGTGTATGGCGGAATTGAACATTGATAATTCTTACCTCGCATACAATCACATCGAACATGAAAGCGGCATAGCTCGCCTCTCTGAAGTTAGGGGTAGGGTCTGGGATGAGGCGAGCAATCCTTTCTCGACTGCGTCCATATGAATTCTGATCCGGGGTTGTTGGCGAGAACAGAGCAAAAGCGTTTGCTTGTGCGAACTAATGCTAGGATGTCTTTCGGATTTCCAGTGTAGGAGAGAACTTCTGCGAGGATCTCCAATGGAAGTCGGGTAACCAGACAAGGAGGGTTCACGTTCTGATCAGCGGCTTGTGGAACCAAGGCAGTAGTTTGAAGCTTGATGCGTTTATCCCTCACAGAGTTTCGTGTTGTAGGATACAGAGGAGGAGTTTGTCGTTTGTGGGTTGATGAGAGAAGAGACATTGACGGCCTGCTCGCAAGCCGTGTAAACTCGATTTAAGACGATATGCAGAATGTACTCACTTGCTCTTTGTGTAGATGGTATGGTTTACGTACTTGTACGCTGGTGCTTTAGATATAGAGAGCAAGTTCTCGTGAAGGAGGACGAGGAGGGTCGATTATTAGGATTGGAAGGCGCAAGGTTTCCACGTGGCACTTTTCCCACGATCCTTTTAATTCCAATCTGACTTTATTACTGATTAGTATTCCTTTATTCTTGGGAGAGATCTAAAACGTACGGTAGATGTCTGTCGTCTAAAGATTTCCATGCCAAACAAGAGAACACACATGGCGTTTTCCATTGGAAAGCATCAAAGGGTCGATATGATTGGTTGCTGCGAGTGGAACATAATGCGTACGTTTAGACTCCTCCTGACCAGGCTAGATAGTCATCTGCTTACATTCCCCCTACTCCGCAACAAACCTACTCCCTCGCTCACAAGCCATGCCGAGAGCCCCCACAGGAAGGGGGGTGGGCATTTATAGTGCCACCGTCCAGGCCGCCGCTTCCATGAACCTTCTCCCATCCTATTGGTTGAACTCAAACCTGACATATCTATATCTCATCTGCGTCATGAATTCCGTCGTCATGAGTCTGATTCAACCGTCGTCTCTTCATCCACAGGAATATGCACAAGAGCTTCACCATGCAAGATTACAGATTTCCCTCAAGCGCTGTCGACGATGACACCAACCTGTTCGAAACGACTCTGGACGCTGGAGAGCCTAAGGTGAGTTCACTTTCGGAGTCGATCAGAGAGAAATCGCTTGTACGCTGTCCCTGGTACCACCGAATAGAATACTCTAGTCGCCTTACATTGACTACATTTTGTATAGGCTGTTTCCCCAGATTCGAATGAAGCAGAAGTCATTGGATCCGTTCATGTCTCGACGGTTTTTCATCCGTCGTTCAATTGCGAAGAAGATGGATTTCCAGACATCCTACTCGTGTCTGTGGACGAGGTAGTCTTTCATGTTCACCAGCGCCGGCTCCTGAGGTCATCACAAAACAATTTCGGAGGAACTCTTCCTCTGCCACCCATATCAAACCTTGCCCCATTCATCTCCTCGCCGGAGTGCTCCGAAGTGCTCAACCTTGCGCTTTACGCAATCTATAATATCCCTTGTCAACCCTTGCGACCTTCGTTAGAGACTTTACTCGCTTCGATCGAGGCATTGAAAGCCTTCGGCGTCCCGTTGTCGGAGTACATCAAGCCTTCTACACCCATGTTTCTTTGCATCCTCTCGTTAATGCCGTTAAAGCCAATGGATGTTTTCATTTCGGCTGCTGCGAACAAACTAGAGGAGCTAGCAGTCTCAAGCTCTTCTTACCTCCTCTCTTACGACCTCGCGACGATCTCCTATTCAATGGCCGAGCGGATGGGACCGATATATCTGAAGCGACTCTTTTTACTGCACTGTTTCCGTACGAAAGTCCTGAAGATGCTTCTTATCGAACCTCCAAAACAACACGACCCAACACTTGATTGTTGTTTTGAAAACCAACAGGCCTTGACACGGGCTTGGAACCTAGCTTGTTCCGCGTACGCTTGGGAAGGTACCCCAGGTATGTGAAATGAAGTCATCGACTATGCTATATTGACTTCGCCGTAGACTTGCCAACTGATATTATCAGAACGACTTTATGTTCTCTCACTACGAGGATAGCCTGCCCAGATTGTAGGTCTTCTCTTGATCTTCGGGTGAGGGAAGTAGTCCGAGACTGGGCAATGACGAAGGTTTGGCTATTCGCTATGGTTCTACATTGTAAATTAATCTGATTCCTATTTTCACCAGAGGACCATATGACAAGTAGTGGGAATGGTCCAGAGGAGCGGACTGTCAGAAGTGGACTGCGCACCATGCGTCCTCATTTATCATCCGATGCTTTCACTACTTCTCCCATTTATGCTATCCTGATCGCTATCCAATGAATGTATCCGAGCTGCTACCCAGGTTCGTCAATGTGTTTGTACAAGCCAAGTCTGCTCCCATCGCGACCGCTTTAATAATGCACCGGAATTAATCAGTGCCTGCCGTATATCATTTCGAAGCCATGAAAGCTCACCATCATCCCGCTTCCCAGGTATTCGGTGCTTTCTCACCTCATGAAGCATGACACATCTCATGGAAGTTCTCGACGGCGTTCTGGGAGTCAAATACCTTTGTGGGGATAAGCAAACGCCAACTTGAAGGTCCTGGTTCCTCAATTTGTTCCACCATTGTAATCAGATCAGCACTACTATTATCGTGACCCAAGCTTGCTTCTCGCCTCTCCTGACCAGGAAGGCTCTATCAGGTAGGCCATGTCGTCTCATGCCGCCCCTCTCATTCTGTTGCAGATTAACAGAAGTGTCAAGTGATTGTCGAAAATCGTATATAATGTACTCGGGATTGTTTCGATCAAATTATGCAAACGAAGATGACCAAGCCACAAAGGGATGAACAAGTCTTGAGGTCTTGGAAGTCGATCAAAAATGAGAGTGGAGTAGAGTACTCGCATATTCAGACTTGGTAGTGCTGTATCAGCAACTGGATTGCTCGTAAGTGTGGGGATCATTCTTCCAAACGATCGTCTTGACCAAGTGGATCCTGCCACCGTTTTTGCTATTGGCATACTACTTGTATTTCGTCATACGTTACATGGGAAACTCATATGGTTCCGATCCGCATCCAAAGGGTCGGTTATCAGACAGAGAAGACAAGATTTCCGTCATGTGACAGAATAGTCGCGGTGATTGCCATTTTCCTGCTTTCTTTGGCAAGTTTTTGATAGGATTGATGTGATGTATTCTCCACGTGAGAGTCTCTGCCCTCTGCCAGTGAGAATGTGGGCCTGTGGTTGTCAATAGAAGAGGAAAGGGAGGGAGGAGAAGAAGGAAGAGAGGAGAGAAAGAAATGAAGAATAGTGAAAAGATATAAAAGGTGATTTGGAAGGCTGTGTAGTTTGTGTAAAAAATATCAGAATATACCAACCACAGAAAGACTCTCAGTGGATAATAATAAATCACCAAGAGGTGGATTGAGAAAAACAAATAAATTACAATGTTAATCAAGATAAAAGATGTAAGAAGGCTTTTTTAAATAAAGATCCATAGTTATCATTACATATATTGATAATTATGTAGCTTAAAATGTTATAACAGGTAGTAGATTTTAAATAGAAAAGTACATAATATAACTTCAGATATCTGGAAAATAATAAAAAGATAAGAAAATATCAATCTAAATCTTGTACTATCATAATATATCTTATCTATTCAGGATATATGACCAGAATAAGGTTTAAAGTGATCTTAAGTATACTTTTGAAAACTCTAAATAAATAAAGTTCTATTTTATATATTACCAAACAATTTGATTTCAATGTAAATACAAATAAATTAAAGAAATACTAGATATTAGATTAAATCTAGCAAGTAAAAAAGTAATATCATTTTTGTTTTTATATCTTATAGAGGAGTAATATGAAACAAGATTAAAAGTAAAAGCAAAAATCTATTTTATTGGAATTTTGAAATTAGAGAGAAAGTTACAAAAAAAATATCTTCTTATTTATTGTATAGTTGATACCTTCAATAACAATGACAAATCTAATAGCTAGTAAGATTATTATTGAGGTATATTTAAAAAATCTACCATAGATATATCTTTTTGATAAGAGTTTTTATAAAATAAAAGTATAAAATGAAATTTCTGAAGTTTAGACTATCTCTATTATAGTAATTAAAGAGTCTATTGAGAGATTATTTGTTAGCTGTCTTGACTCAGATAAAGATATTGAATAATATAAGTATATTGCCAGATAGTATCATATAAATGACAATAATAAAGTGATATAGCTATTCTATCAAAATATAGAATAACTACATTGCAATACAGAACTTACAAAAATATGTAATTGATAATCAACTAGTTTGATATTTTTTTACTCTAAAGTTGATATCATATTATATTAATACTTAATTAGAAAAAATTGATATAAGCTTACCTATACATTTAATTTTTAAGATTGATTCAGTCTATTTACAAATAAATTTTATTCTAAGATAGAAGTATAAAAAGATAATGTATGTAATATCTTTAGAATAAGATATTTTCGGATTCTATCTATCTTAGAGTATAAAGAAGAGAGACTATATCTTACATATTAGTATATCTACAAGAT
>JANAWD010000597.1:0-25433 GCA_027627245.1 Meripilus lineatus | reverse complement strand
GGCCTAGCGGATGTGGTCTCCTCCCCGACCATCCCTTGCTGCCCTCTGACCTCCCCAACGCCTCACCTTGCTTTTTGCCCCCCTCTCCCACCTCACAAACGCCTCCAACCTACTACTCCGTGGTCCAACAACGCCTGAGGCGATCGTATCGTGGCCGGTGAGGGGGTTCGCAGGGTTTTTCAGCGCGTTCGTGGGACGTGCACTTGACGCGAGTAACAGCCCTGCCAACTGAAAGGTGAGGGGTCGATCTACACGGAGGAGAGATGCCAACTCACCTTGTTCTGCCCTCTTGTATAGCGGGGGCCACGGTCGTCGTCCTGAGTAACGGTCGGAAGGCCACCTGGGAGTCCAACCGCATGGCTGCTGTTCGGTTAAATAGGCGCCCACTCGACACGTACAGAAGTACCGTGACGTGTGTCTGACGGACGTCGTCCACGTCCCCCAAGGCCTCGGACAGGAACCACGGCGCCGTCTCGTACATACCCACTTCATACGCCCCGGTTGCTGACCTCCAGGTGGGTGGTTTGTTCGCTCCTTATCATAGGTTGTTGACCCCGGGTTGATGCCTTCGCTCTTGGGCCGACCGTGCTCAGGGTTGTCCGATACTCGAACCCAGGGGTCGTGGGACCGGCTTGCGACGCGAAACCGGTAAAACGGCATCAGGTGAGCCCATTTCACCGAAATATGCGACGTACCCGACGGGACTGTGTATATAAAGCACCCCTTTTGAGGGGTGCGTCTTCTCAACCCCCACGACAGCAGTGACCCGCGGTGAGAAACCCCCTCGCTAACAGGCCTGCCGGGGGTTTTATCGCACGTCGACCATCGACGACACCCACCTCCACGTAATAAAAACCCCCATGCGCCCTCCCTTGTGACCTCCGTGGCTTCCTGTAGCGGCCTGTAGGGCCTTCTTGTGAACCCACGGGCCTTCCTTGTGGGACGTCTCTTGTCCATATGACCCTGCTGACTTCCCCATCGTTGCCACCTCATAGACGTCCCACGCCTCGTGTTGCCTTAAGTGCTGGCCTGTCACCCACCCCTTGACACCACCCACTCGTCTACCCCATCATCGCCCTTACTGCCCATGAAACTGAAGCGAGTCCGCGGTGAGGTGTATCGTCTGGACGACTTGGACTTAGCCCAACTGGAGGTCCCCGATGAGGACCAATGTGGCCCTGCACCTGAGGAGTACACGTCATTAGACCGCAAGGACTTCTTACCTGTAACTGCTCCTCTTTTTCTACGACCACCCGATCACCTATCGGCCAGCTGGTCTGGGGCCGATACCTCTGACAGCAGCGCCCCCTCCTCTACATCTGCCTCCCGATCCACCTCCCCTCAACCCATCAGCCGTGTCCCTAGCGACCATGCCCTCAAGAGGAAGCATGCTGAGGACTTCAGTGCAGAAGAGAGAGCGGAGTACGACAGGGCCAAGGCCCACGAGCGAGGTACAGCAAAGAAGCGTGCATGTAGCCTGCGACAGGTGGATGACCAGAGGGCTTTGCACGGGAGGGGGCCGCGGTTCCACGTCCTCACCCTTTTCCAGGTGGAGAGATATGGCCAACCCGAGTCCATTTCCTTGGATCTTGATGCGGAGACAGATCTCAAGGCGGCTCAGGGGGCCTATGTGGGGTCCATGTCCCGTAAGAAGAACCCATTAGACCCCCCACCTAAGCTGCTCACGCTTGAGTGGTGCGCGGAGCAGGGCTACCGACTGATTCACTGGGATGGGAGGTAAGCTCGCCTAGTATACCCCTCAAAGCAGCGTCTGACTTGCCTAGAACCCCAAAGGTGGTGACTGATGCAAACGATCGCATTGTGGTGGCTATGGCAGGCCGGCCCAAGAAGGAGGTTAGTTGGGGTAAGGCCATGGATGGTCTGGATGATTTTCTGGTGGAGCTGAAGAAGAAGATGAGACTCGTATGCGAGTCATGTCGAAATAAACCACCTGAGCAGTACTGCAAGGCCTGCAGCAACCGAAGGGGGAACTTTCGAGCGGTCTCTTTCGGACTCAGTTTCGGAGGTGGCCAAAGCGTAAGTCCCCCTACCTCTTCTATTGTCTGACTACACCGCTCATATATGACGCAGAAACCGCAGATGCTAAAGCAGCATTCTGCTAACATCGGGGCAATTCAAGAAGTTATGCAGCATGAGGGATACCGTCGGGGTATCGGGTTCCAGAACTGTGAGTGCACTTCCATTTCACGGAGTTGGGGGCTCATGCTTTCCCTAGCTTGCTCTGCGAGCTACGGCCGCAATATGTACGCAGACATGTCGGATAAGTTGCCTCTACTGTATGAGAGGGACGACGCCCTGGAGGTCCTCCTGGACAACACGATTTATCCCGCACAGACTTTGAACTTGGGACCTCAGGCGATTACTGCCCTGCACTTCGACGCCAAAAATAAATCCAACTACTACATTGCAGTCACAGCCCTCGGTCGATTTGATCCTCAAAAAGGAGGACATCTGGTCATCAAGACCCTACGACTTGTCATTGAGTTTCCTCCCCATTCTACCGTTCTATTCCTATCATCCGTACTCGAGCATGCGAACATACCGGTTCAGTCCCACGAAACTCGATCCTCGATCACCCAGTATGCAGCCGGTGGACTATTTCGGTGGATCGACAACGGTTTTCAGTCAGAGAGGTCGCTGACAGGAGGAAGCAGACTCGCAGCGAAGGAGCTGAGGGAGAGTAGGAAGGGCAACTGGGTTAAAGCGGTGGAACTTCTATCAAAGGTAGGGGAATTAGAGGCGGATCAGAAGCGACTCATCAAGACCCTGGAGGATCGCTGGAAGGAGGAGCAAAAGAAGAGGGGGGGCCTGTAGCTACTTATCGCGACGTTGTGCTTTATCCAACCCCTCTACCCGTTATACTGTTGAATGCATTGAATGAGGTTATAACAATTGCGATAAACCATGGGAATAACGGCTTGGGGAGAGCAGAGGCTCCCCCGGAAAATTTTGAACACAGGTAGATATCTATCACCATGCGTCCACCCCCTTCGCCGCACTGGTCATCGCTCTATCCCTCTCTGGATCTCTCCGATGGGCTCTCCGACAACAGCCTTTCCTCCCCCTTGTACACAGGGGGTCCAGGACTTTTGATGGAGCTCAACCGTGCAAACTCGATGCCTCCTACTGCTTGGTCCTCCCATTCACCTCACCCTACTTCCTCATACAGCCATAACGCCTCTCGCAGCAACCAAGCCATAGCAGATGCATCCCACGAATCCTTGATGGAGCACAGAAACCTGGCCTATATTAGGATATACGAGGAAAACAGAAGTATTAGGTAAGCTGCTTCTTCTCCTTCGATTCACATTAGTCAAGTCTCTCTTCCAGAGGACTGGTGAATAGAATTCTGGAGGCTCTGCCTCGATTAAACCAAGTAGAGAACCCCTCCAAAACCCCATTGCAGTCCAGTGGCCCCAGCTCCGGTCGTCGCCAGAGTCTGCCTGCTGCGGTTCAAACAGGCGATAAGCCCCTCCCTGGCCCCGACGTCCTCAACGACGGCTCCGCCATTTTCAAGTTCGGCGCTACAAGCGAGCTGCAACTGGGGGTGGCCTACTGGAATATACCTCTTGACCGAGACTTTTATGGCAAGGTGAAGTTTTGGAAGCTAGGCGACTATACCACAGACACGAAGGCTGCCGCCTGGAATGAACTGAATGGGGAGACTCAGAAGGCAGCCCACCAGCCTTACCTCTTTCTACAGAATCCCGACGGCTCTTTCATCTCCTCTGCCGAGAGCAGAGGCCTCAATCACGCCATATGCAGTGTCTTTCGAGACATTGCAGTTGATCCGAGGTATCCGATCGCAAACACCTCTGGCGAGATCCCCATGGCACATATGCAGTATATGTACAGCGTCATTTACCCCTCTTGGCCCATCACTCGCTACTGCGTCGGACACTGGAAACTTAACCTCGTCATTACGAAGATATACTCCTCATGGAAATCAGGATACGATACCAGCGGCAAAAAGAAACGGTCTATGTCATCTACAGCCCCCAATGCTAACGTCGAACCTCAGACAAAGCGCAAGAAACACGAAACGTCTTCCACCAGCTCTTCCATGATACCCCCTTCGCACTACAACGCAGACACCTCGTCTGCTCCGGAGCCTATCTCACGGCCTATTGCCACCCCAGTTGGGGAAACTCAAAGTACCGGTCAAGCAGGTACCTCCGATCAGAACGTTCCTACACCATCTGCCGATCCAAGTCAGACAAACCCAAGGAAAGAAACCGGCGCTACCAGAGGGTATGTAACTATCATAGCATCTATCTATCAGCCACTTTGAGCTTTCTAACACGGTACGGTGGCCTACATATAGGTCCCCTGCTCCACGGGAAGAGGCCTCAGGTAACGGAATATCAGCCTCTGACACATCTCCTAGCGGTTCAGAGGCAGATAAACAGGCAGGATTGCCTCATACGGAAACTGAAGGAGTCCAGAAATCCACCGATACCCCGCAAGCCTCTAGCAAGTCCTCTCAGCCCTCTGCTTCTGCTCCGGTGGGGTCAGTACAGCAAGCCCTTCTGAACATGATTGAGGGGTCTGCAAATCCGCCGGCACCTGTTAGACATAGCAGCACCCCACCTCCTGATTCTGTTAGTGCCCTTGTCCTCTCTCTTGCACATCTGATAGCCTATCTAACCTCTACCTCTCTAGCTGAATAACCCTCTGTAAGGCCTTGCCCACTCTGCTTGTCGCTGGCTGACTTTCGTTGTCTCACAAAAGCGATAGACCTCTGTCCACCATATCTCCAGCACCCCTGCCTTCTAAGCCCAAGACAAGGGGTGCCCGGCAAAAGAAAGGTGAGACCGCATCAGACAAGGACGGTGCTATCTTCAAACCTACCAAGCACAACACCCCCATGTGCGTTGGCTATCTTCGAGTTTCTGAATATCACTGCTACCTTCGTACTGACTCTCTATAACGTAGGATGATATGTGGCCGGGATTACATGAGAGACCATCCAGAAGCAGTGGGAAAGATAACTAAAGGGGAGTGGAAGAAGATATGGGATCCTATCTCTCGAAATGCAGATGCCATGAAGGTGAGTCGTGTTTATGCAGTAGTGCTACCCTTGGCGGCCTAATCAAATAAAATTACTCTTACACAGGCACTAGAACAGAGGGCTATAGAGTACAAGGAGGCAAAGAAGAAATAGAACTCAATTGTATGTCGTGACTGTGCACCTCTGCCCTTTGCTAACGTCCTATCTCAGAATTTGCGACAAGATGCATCGAAAAAATACTAAGTCCAAGAAAGTGGGGTTAGGTGTTCGGGGATCGGGGTCGGGGTCGGGGATTCGGGGGACCACAAGGAATAGGTTAGGGTCAACGAAGGAGATTGGGGTGATTTGAGCTATTTTGTAGTTTTTTCTGGGGCCTGCGAAGCACCTGTTTGTGATACGTTGTGGTATATTGTAGTATCTGCCAAAGAATGAGACCATTGCGCCCCTATCCTACCTCTGACTGAGTTCGATATACTACAAAATGCCCCAATAGGGACAAAAATACAGATATGCGACATGGGGCAGTTTGAAGTATATTGTAGTCACAAAAAGAACTACGATACACCTCGAATGGCTCCGAATGACTGACCTCCTTATTCTCATTTTTGGAAGTAGGTTGATTTGTGTCGGGGTATTTCGTAGT
The DNA here is from genome assembly GCA_027627245.1 of Meripilus lineatus. Lineage (NCBI taxonomy): Eukaryota > Fungi > Basidiomycota > Agaricomycetes > Polyporales > Meripilaceae > Meripilus > Meripilus lineatus. Next base: position 19,758 of record JANAWD010000597.1, on the reverse strand, counting down.
TTTGATGTACCTCAATATACCCCAACTCAGTTCAAATTACCCGCCCAGACTTTCGGTAGGGATTCATTATGGTGTGTGGTTTCTCGATCCATTCGCTTGCTGATCAGAAACATTGCCCTCTTGTGGCAGCCCTCAACCGATCACAGACCATCCTTGGGGTGGATGGAGCACCCCGGACGCCCCACCTAACTCTTTGTTCTCTCAAATCCCCATATGCGGAGCTTTGGGACTGGTCTATTGATTCCTTCCCATTTACCTGATCCCGTCCATGTATGCTATCTACTCAATCAAATAACATGGTCTCCCATGACCATTTTGTCCCCTCACCAAACGATTCGCTTCGTGCTCGCCTCAATTCAGACTCGTGACCAATCTCCTCCATGGGTTTTGAATCAATCGATGGCTGACTTCCACGCCGATAACACTACAAGCACCGGTTTATGCTTCGATTCCATAATACATGCGCCATGGACTTCTCATGCGCTCAGAAATGAGCCTTCCCAACGCCTACATGCTGTACTCCGATTCCTGAATTCACTGTCGTGGTCCCTAGACTGTGACAATACACATATAGGGTCCTACTAGACTCCCACTTCATACATTTCTAAGAAGAGGGTCTTCATACACTGTGTTCATCAAAGGCTGTCCTCTTCTGCTGTTATTTCCAGTCAACCACGAGGAAGCCACGCGATGAGTGGATTCGGTACTTGTATTCACAGCTTTCCTCGCATCTTAAAGGGAACGGGTCTATGGGTTGGTTCCTCAGTGACTTCCGACCCCCACATTGTAAGTATCCCCAAAATCCTGCTTCTCGTGTCCTCATTGAAGCATTGAATACAGGGATACATTGCGAACCGTACGAATCCCGGATTATGGACCCTTCGCAGGACCGCTCGCAGGACGTCTCGCAGGACCCCTCTCAGGACCCCACGCAGGAGAACATGCTTCCACTTGCTGTGGCCGTCGTCGAACCGCACGCAATCCCATTACCCATTCCCTTATCCCCTCTATCTCTTCCTCCATCCTCACCCCCTCCGTCCTCACTTCCTCCATCGCCTCCGCCATCACTACGTCGGTCCCCCATTGCATCTTCCTCGAACTTGAACGCCAACCCGTCGTCATCGCTCACGCCTCCACAACTTGGATCTCTCGCTGTCACGCACTATACGCCGCCCCTCCTCTATTACGCCCCTGCCCCTGCTGGTCAGTACATACAACCTGGCTGGAATCCCGAATTGGGCTTCCCATTGGAACTTTGGGAGAAGATTCTCGACATTCTCTTCAAAAGCCGCAGCGCCCTTGCTCTTCTGGCGTGTGCGTTGACGTGCAGAGATCTTCGCTGGCCTGCTCAACTCATGATAAATCGCTTGAAAATGCGTCAAATCAGATCGTGGATGTATGAAGACATCGACGGGCTTGTTGAGGATGTTCGCGACGCACCGAGGGACGCAAAGCGCATTACGACAGTCGAGTTTGTGCCAGAGAAACGGGATGACAAGTCTCCCGGATCTGCCGTTGCCCTCTCAGTTGCTCCTCTGCGACTGGCAGGTCAGCGCGCACTCACAAAAATGTGTTCACTGGGATTCGGGTACCCCGGCGCCGGTAGAGAGATTGAGGCCCATTTTCATCCTCGCTCCTGTCCTCTTTATGGTCGTGCATTTCCCAATGTCACCTGGATCGGATTGATCAATTTTCAATTCCCTTCGTTCATGGATTTTGCATTCTTTGTTACATCGTTTCCTGCACTGACATCTCTAACAATCGTGAATGTTGCTTGTAGAAATCAAGTTATCCCACCGAGCGTGGCAAGAGGGCCCAAGAAACTCAATATACGGTTGAGCTACCTGAGGGTCATGGTGATTGAAGTGAACAGCGGTGCTATGAATGAAAAACGTTTTGCAGAGACATTTTCATGGTGGATTCTGCGGAGGTGTGGTCAATTCCCCAAGAAGATTTGCTTCAACGAAACATTGCTTGATCACTCATGGGGTCGCGAAGTCCTACGACATTGTTCTGAGAGCCTTCAAGAGGCTCAAATATTTCTCGATTCAGAAGTCAGACGATCGCAAGACGACTTTGCGAGGGATTCATGGCTGGGTGAGTGGTTTCCTTTGCTCATTGTTCTATGATCTCCATGGACCCACCAGATGCATTCAAGCCAGGATCTCCCATTGCAGAGACTGTGGAGCTGCACAGGTTCAAAGAAAGTGACATCCCCATGATGCAAATATTCATTTCATGCCACATGGGGCCCACACAAATAGTGAACCTGAAAGCCATTCGGCCAACTACTGAAGACTTCTATTCTCTCTCTTGGAAGATGCTGGATATCCTATTATTCAGCTGGTATATGTTGCATGGCAGGGGAAATGGTCAAACCCTCTTCTTTGAAGGTCTTTGGGTGCCTCAGGAATTATGGGACAAGCAGCAGGCAGTAAAGGAGGAGGCTACCAAAGTCAAAGAAAATCCGTGGCTTCACTCCTTGTTTCCGCTCAACATGGCAGTTGGGAAGGGAATGTGGCTAGGAAGTTGCTACGAGGGCCGAAGTAAGTATCGCTTTTCTGTTCAATGGTCAAGTCAGACATTCGTGTATTCATAATTTGCGTGTGTCAACACAGGTTACGATCCGTAAGGAAACCGTCGCCCCACCTGCTTTCCGTTCCAAGTCGGTCCAATATTCTCTCGTGAGCATACTTTGACTCTCTACTATCAATCATTGACATCTCAGAAAAGGACCACTTGTCATTCGATTTCAGATCCCTCAAATGGGCAACAGTTTGATCATCAAGGGCCGAGTAGGGGGACAAGACAAAGGATGAGGCGGCGTATGTTATTGGTTTCCTGATGCTCGGGGATTGACATATGGTTGGAACTCGCGAGGATCGGAGGGTGGTGAAAGAAAGGATCGATCACAGAAGAATGGGACATTATTACAATTGTATGGTATTACAGAAGATATTGACGTGTTAGCTTTTGCGAGTGATGTGTACTCTCCAAATATTGAGTCCTATTGATTCGTGTCAGACTATACGAAGCAAGCAAGCAAGCAACTCGCGTAGAGAGTGGTTGAGCCGGAAGGTGCGAATGAGATACAGAAATGAACAGTAGAAGGGAGAGGCCAGTATAGTGTTGTGGACTGGAGGATCCGAGGACGATGGTCGACTTGAGAGCGCACGATTGTGATATGCGGTTTGGTTGTGATTTAGTTGTGCACGCCGATTCGGACTAATACCATCGCAATGTAACAGACCTTGTAGGATGCTTTAGGTTTAGCGACGTTGTGGGCATGGTAATCCAGTGGTGTGATCGAAGCGGAATCGAGAGAAGAATCCACCGGGAGCCCGAATGATGGGATATCGCTGAGATGGAATCGTATTTGGTTTGTGAGTACGACAGAGGATACGAGGAGGGGATATCGCAGGGAGAGAGTGGAATCAGTGGACGATGGGGAGGAAGAGTACCAGTTGGTGTGCATAGATGACGCAAGCATATGCTACGAGCTCTGATGGCAAAATTCCCCTCCGATGCTCTGCTCTCTAACCTCATAGTTAAACTGCGATCTGTATGACCAGATAGACGCACTTCCTGGCCGAAGACATGAGTCAGAGTATGATCATACTGCACGATGGATCTCGTAACCGTGGTCAAAGCCTACCTCCTTTCGGCCTTCCTTTCTCGCTACTCGGGGATACTTAGAACTAGAGATACCAGGTTTATGTGGTACCCTTCCCAATGCAACGAAAATGGTACCTAGAAGGGGCTGATGCCTTGGTTTGGCGTGTTGAGAACATGATGACCGACAAGAAGGAAGATCTCGTCAACATGGACTATGACGAAACATCAGTGAGCTTGGATGTTGACCGGGAGGAAAAGAGACGGAGCTTCACTGGAATTAGGCCTCCACGGTTCCTCGAGTTTGTGGTATGTAGGCTTCAATTAAATGAGTCCCCCAGACTGCGATCGTGGTCACAGTTTGCATTTCTGGGTACACGGGTTTGCTTCCGAAGTCACAAAAGTACATGTTAGCTGATCGAAGGATGCTGTAGGTAGTGTTGTGAGAGAAGGGGTTTATGAACGACTTTCAACACTAGAAGATGCACCCCAGGCCTTGTTCTCGGAGCTCATATGCGCGCATAGCACTGTCTCCAGCTCCTCGGAAGAAGTGGGACAGAATAAAGAGGGCCATACGAGAAGACCCTGACAAATTGAGTTGTCTAGATGTCGAAAATCCAATGCTATGCTCGATTACTGCCTTGGTTGATGGTCGTGTCGGGAGGTGTTGCACAACACGACCAAATGTCAAGCGTATCGGGTCGGGTGAGATGTGGTTTATCATGGAAAAAAGGATATCTCATGTATATGTGGCACTTGCTTGTACGCAGAATTAGAGAAAGAGTACCTCATCCGTATTACTTCTCCACTCCAACCTCTTGGGAGGCCATTACCCCCAGCAAGCGATCCGTCTCTATGGTTTGAGCAGTAGTATGTGCTGCTGGGGATCGTATCCAAGAGGACCCGTCAAGGCAAACAGCAAAAGGAAGTCAATTTATAGTGGTTGGCAGATAGAGTAGATCAATGAACTTACAGTTGTGAACATCTTGGCCCTCATGTGAGCCCTTGCTCAGAGGGAGGCCGGCAAGTAGGAAGACGGGTTGGCACACTAGGGTACCAAAACTTGTGTCTGAAGCGCACACAAATACAACCAAAGAAGATGGATGAATTCAAGGCATCCCGGTGAGACCCATGGAAATCTCCTAGCGTGACGGCAGGAACATGAGTTGGCCGAGAAGAAGGGGGATATGACATGGAAAGAGCCAATCAACCCATCATACGTCGCGTCGACCGACAAGCCCGAGAGTATCAGCGCTCGTGAATTTTGACTATCAATACACAAGTCGATTCTAGCCCCCCATACGTTCCAATCCCCTACCCGTGGTCTCTCTCCTGTTGTCGTGGTGTTGTCGACACCCCTCGCCATTTCTTGACCCGGCCCACTAGCATTGCTACAGATTCCATCTTATTCTCGAATACAGGCTCTCCCCACTTCTATTCAAAGTGATTCGCTTCCTCTGTTATCTTCAATATCACCGATGGCCCGAACACCTATTCGAAAACGATAGGATGCTGTTGAAGCAGCGTTGAATGCACTGTGACGAGAGCTTGGGCATCCATCGTCCTGGTAAGTCGTTTGGCCATTTTGATTATTACCACTGATGTCCGATGGCGACAGGTCATATTGGCCACAGTCGAATTGTCAAAACTATTGTGTTCGTATGTCCTCGCAATGTGGTATGTCCGATGGCATTCCTACACCCCCTTATCTCTCTCTGATCTTCTTCTCACTATGACTCAGCGCAGAATTCCACCTTCGAAACGGGATGCCCCACACCTTGACAAGACGGTGTCGTTTGGAGATGACAGACTTGAAATGGTGCGGGATTGGGCTGGATCAAGTGTCTTGGGATCAGGATCATTGTCAGTAAGTTGTTTCTCATAATCAACGTCTCGGGTCTCAACATGCGCGAGTACAGCCTCCCTTGTCATCATTTAATGCATGGACCGACCCTATGCAACACCAGAAAATGAGCCCTGATGGTAATGGGTGACAGATCGTTGAGGTGTCCTTCACTCAACTGGTACGTGTTATCATCAATACGACTATGAAGCTCACGAGAAATTGATGTTGCCATTACAGGACTTATTCAGATCAGTCTCCGCCTGTGTGCACATATGAATGTCTTGAATTGGGTCATCGATTCTACTACAGTGCGCCATGATTCACGCTCCTTGATTCTCCGAAGACTTGTCTGACCGATTTCAATTGCCAGCACATGAATTTCCTGGTCTGTGACTCAATCCGTTTGACGGCATGCAGCCTTGGGTTTGTGAATAAGTTTCATTGCTCCGAGGCCAAAGAGGATCAGTTTTGGCGATATGCACAACGTCATCAGTTGAGGCGATAGTGAGTTCGCTGACATTTGTTTCCTCCGCCCTCACAAATCTATTCTGGGACATTAGACGCTGTTTTGGTGATTCCAGCTTGCTCAATTCTGTCTCCTTGTCGAACCCTGATAGCGACCAGAGCTCCTCCAACTCACCTTGCGATTTCGACTTGCACCCCATTGATCGAACACTACTACATCGGTATTTCTCACAGGTCCCAGTCTCGTTCGTCAATGAGGAACGGCCCATGTCACCTCTTTCGGCTTACAACTTCCCCAACGTGAGGTACGAGTGATTCGTATTTATTGCCTCATCTCTTGCTTAATGATCGTTTCCAGCCTATCACCTTCGACCCTTGTCCGCCTTACAATGCCATCATGAGGCTGTTGTCAACTTCGCGAGTGGTCTTGCATGCTATCTTGGCTGATTTCAATCATCGTCCGCTCAGCTAATTGGTGTCCCTCGACGTTTCTCCCTGCATTTCTGTATCCCAGAATCCCGTTGGAGACAGGATAGCGGCAATGGATGAATCATGTTGTATTATATTTCTCGTCAATGGCATTATCTCAGTCCACTCTTTCTGCCCCTTCGGTATTATCCACCCACAGAAGAACTTTCTCCTCTCTTTTCCCATGAGTGGCTCCGTCATGTGTTCCTTCACTGCACAATACAGTCCCTGGGATGCGGGTAGTTGCTTTTAACGTCGAAAAAGAGGCCTTCTCTGGTGATGTGTCCAGCGTGCTCAGATCTACCGACAGACTACTTTTATCTGTGCATGGATTCCACGTAAGTTCCATGTTCTATTTCACATATAGAAATAGCAACCCAATCCTGCACAGCAAATTTTCGTGCTGCTATATACGCAAGCTGTGCCTCTGCTGTGCAGCACTTCTGGCATCACCCCAAGATATGGCTCCGAGGTTGGGAAATTGTGCCCGAATAGCGTAAGTTCCTGAAGAAAAGTTTCGACGTATTCTTTGCTTCTTCCATACAGTCACTGATGGCTACGCATTCTATTCTTGCCATTATTCACTACTCAAAAAGGTTCGGTCATTGAGGGATGGCTCCCAAGCAAGATCTACCCCCCCAAGTCGTACGTTCCAGAGAAATTTTGCTTCTGCATCTGTACTCAAGTGAAATCATAGGATACGTTGCAAGCCCATTCATGGATACTTCGCAAGACCTCTTTGAGAATGAGAATAAGCTGTTACTATTTTCTCTGGCAGTCGAACCTCATGCTCCCCCACCATCCCCTCCATTGTCCCCGATCCGTTGCCGACTCTGGCATACTACCTCTACCTTCGTGCCTCCTTCGAAGTCTCACATCTGGTCACTCGACTCGACATGCACACCCCCGCGATGTTCCGCCATCCACTTATCAATGTCCATCATCTTATTCCATTTGATCCTGAACTCCTCAAGGAACAGAGCTTCGGGAGAGGAACTTTAGCTTCTGTACGAAAGTCTGCGTTTCTAGTCGAACATAGACATCGACGTAGTTATGCAGACCTGCCAAAATACGATCGGCCACCTGGTTCTCAACCAATACGTGAAACTATGACATGATTGATCTGTTTGCATACCATCTACGTGTGGCACCGAGATACGCACATCTCGCTGCAGGAAGACAGGTTCAGGATAAATCTGTCAACCCCGCTATCGTGATTGTCATCGCGCTGCGTTTCAGCCTCTTTGACTTGTTAATTCCGATACGTTTCTCCCATCTCAATGGATGTGCCCACGGTTTCCACTCGTCTCTGAACTCCACCACACCCATTCATGATGAATTGGAGATCCACAATTCGACGATGGCTATCGCAGAGTGAATGTGAGCGGGCTACAAGTCCTAGGGCGCGAAACAAAATACCTTCAATACGACAACACCCCATGCGATCAGTAGCGTGGAGTCAAAATTGCAATATCCTCCACCGCGTCGCTTGAGGTAGCAAAGGTTGTGTCCCATCACCTTGACAGTGAAAACAGTGGCTTGTACGGCGTTGCGGTGATGGGGAAGAGCAGGCCTCATAGCAGGTACATACGAGTAGACCGAGTGAGATACAGAAGCCTCGTATATGCAGATAATTTCATGAGAGTAGCGTGTATGTCATCACAGCTATGGGGTACAGGAAACGTCTGAATACGTGCACACTGAATGTACGGCTGTCACTCACCAATCAAAGTTCCACCAGGTGTCCTTCGTATCAATCGGGATCTCATCGGAACGACACAGCAGGTCCATCCGAAGATCGGTGGAGCTCATGGGACTCGGACCAAGGTGAAGCAACTCAATGTTGAGCGCTCTTCGACGTTGCTGGGTCCACGAGGGTAATTTCAGAATCCAAGAGTTGAACGGAAACGCGAAGGGGGGATATCGTTGAAGACCTCTTGATGCGATGCAAACCGATGGGACCTGCCTCAAGTCTGGACAACGACGGGCACTTGAGTGGCAGGGTTGGGATGGTGAAACTTGACAACGAAGCACAGAAGGACTTACGACGGTGAGACCATAGATCCCTGATTCTTTCAACCTCCAATTCCAACGGATCGACTCTCCAAGTCGTTCTCTCTACGGTGCGCAACAATACGTTTGCTGGCGCTAGGAGTGGTGCGAGCTGTGCTTCAGGAAGGGGATGTGGTTATCGTGATGCCACATACTGTGGTACCGAATCAGGGAACAGAGCCTCCTTGAGCGAGCTTGTCAAGTTCTTGTCTCATCTTGCAAGCCGTTGAACAAATCTTCTGGGCGCACCGAGGGTGTAGAGAGCACGGGATCATCGCGAGTCGTCATAGGAGAGACCCTGTGAATGACGTGGTAAGGTGTCTCATCCTACGACATGAGCATATTTCGGACTCACTGCACGATACTACGTGTGGTGATCTGAGTTCGACATATAGTTTCTGAGAATGGTGCAAGCTTGGGGTGAACCGGCCGAAAGAGCCTAGGATAGTGGATCAGTAAATGACTTGATGAGGATGCGATATGTACGTATTTGGGGACTTACAAGTAGTCCTGACGAACAGAAGTGTAAGACGAGATGCTGTACAACCAAAGGAGTCGATATCGAGGAGCTGGATTACAGGCTTGTTGTGAACGAAGAAAGGATATTACGGAGCCTGTAGAAATCCAGCAAGCGATGGCAACGCGGAGCAAGAAGAGACGCTATTGGTAACAATGGTAAGATAGGTATATCGGTACTCACTGACGATTGTGTGTCGTTGGCCGATGGGAGAATATGTGGAGGCATGACAGGGCTGAAAGGTATAGGCGAGACAAAGAATTCACAAAAAGAGGAGGATATGATGTTTGAGGTCGACGGCTGTTACAAGTGTATCATTCAGTATGGAGGTAGGAATGTGTAGCTCGGAGCTCAAACACACTTTATCACAAATACGATGAACCCAATCTGTCAGACAATCGAGCTTCAGCGAGGTTGTTCAAGGGGGATGTGGGATACCGATCGTTTCTGGCGAGAAGGCCGAACCACAAGCTGGTACTGCGTTACCAGAGCGGGAACCTGAATGCAGTGGCTAATGCAACACACAGGAGGAGACCTGGAGGCCATCGCCGATGCGCGCAGAGAAAGTGAAATCCTGGACTGCCAGAGAACGAGTGCGTAGCACGAGAGCAGGCCAATCAGGAGACTTTCCGAGTATACTCCGAGAGTGGCGGAGGGCGGAATTCAACTTGGCGCTTGCCCTCTCAACTCTGCGCGCATTGGCAACAATCCGTTGGCGACTTCTTGCAGTAATCACGCTCACTTTGATACCGACCAGGCGTTCTCTGCTGTTTGGCCCTCAGCTGGTCACCCAAATGTGGCTACCGGAGCTCTCACTATTCCGTAGCACCTGTATGCACTGCCCCATGCCTCCGAGTCCCCACCCCGCATTCTGAGCGGGCCAAAGACCAAGTCCCTTGCATTCATCCTCGTCCCTCTCCATTGGATACCTCTCTGTTCATGGAAACCTCGACTGGTCATCATCCCGTCTCGAAAACACCACCTGTTCCCAGTCGATCCACTCCACTTTACTCGCGTCCTACCTGAAATACTGTGCTCTCCTTCTGGATGGTGTTGTCCCGATGGTAGCCTTTCGTACGTCTACCCCATCCTCAACCCAAGATATCACCTATGGCTTAAGCTATGCCCCGCACCATCGCATCTGGAACCAGGGTGACGAGCGATCCTAGTACATTGACGCGTACCACGGAATCGCCAAAGTATCTCTCGAGAGGACAAACAATATTGGTACGTACTCCGCGTTCTCAGAGACCCTGGATACTTCTTCTGTGCATAGTTCGCTACCCTGTCGGACCATGCTATATTCGTATCCGTATTCCTGGCCTTCGATTCCGATGCATACCGCTGAAAACAACAGCTTCTCAGGCTCACAAGCTTGTAATGCTGTTGCAGACATCCAAATATCTACGAGCGGTATGGTACGTACTTGGGTATCCTCAAACATAGCACTGACTGTGCTGCTCGCTTTCCGTACTGAATTCAACAGACTTGAGCCATCGAGGAAAATTGAGTCATATCGAGGTTACGGCGTATACTGGAATTAATGTATGTTCTCCTGGACTCGTCACGATGTGTGATTTCTGGATCTATTTGTTTGCTGACCGAAAATATCATCCTGACGTGCCTGCCCTGAAAGGATTGTAGATGACGCTTTTCCAACACACTCACCCAATGCTCCGCCATGTTCCTTGTTCCCTTGGGTCCCTATCTGCGAAGCTTCGTGGCAGGATTGCTTCGTCAGATCCTTTCCGTTTACCTGATCCCCTCCGTGTATGCTATCCATTTAATCAAATGATATGGTCTTCAATGACCGTCTTCTATCCCCGACAACAAAGGATTCTTCTCGTTCGTTCTTGCCTCATCCCAGACTCATGACCAATCATCTTCGCGGTGGTTGAATCAATTGATAATATGCTGCTATGCCTGTAGCGCGCTGTGTGCACTGGTTTTTGTCTCATTTCCTTATTACACAGACGGTGAACATCCGGTGCACTCAGACGCGACCCTCCCAAGTTTCTTCCTGCTGCGCCCTCAAGTCCTGGATCCACTGTCGGGATCCTAGATTGTCACAATACGCATATAGGACCTTCGTAGGTTTCAACTTAAGGAAAGTTTCAGAAAAGGGTCTGCATGCCTCGTGTTCATTATTTGCTGACCCACTCCGCTACTATTTTCCAGTCAATTGTGAGGAATCCGTGCGATAATCAAGACACGATCTTGGTATTCACAGCTTTCTGTAGTATTTAAAAGGAGGAAAACTTTGGTTTGATTCCCTAGCGACTTCCGACCCCTCACAGTGTAAGTTCCACCATAGACTATGCTTTTATTACGAACGCTGAAACATGAAATAGTGTTGCACCACCATCCGTACAGATACTTGACCATGGACCCTTCGCAGGACCCCTCACAGGAATCCCCGCAGGACCTCTCGCAGGACATCCAATCCCAGGACCCCCCGCAGGAGAACACGTTCCCACCTAACGTGGCCTTCGTCGAACCGTATGCGATCCCATTGCCCATTCCATTCCCCTCTCCATTCCTTCCTTCATCGTTGCCTCCGCTATCACCTCCGCCATCACCACCTCCGTACCCCATTGCATCTTCCTCGAACATGAACACCAATCCGTCATCATCGCTCACGCCTCCACAATCCCTCGCTGTCACGCACTATACACCACCCCTTCTCTATTACGCCCCTGCCCCTGCCGGTCAGTACATTCAACCTGGCTGGAATCCCGAAACGGGGCTCCCGAGGGAGGTCTGGTTGCACGTTTTCTTCATTCTATGGGAACGCCGCAACGCCATCACTCTTCTGGCTTGTGCGTTGACATGCAGATACCTTCGCCAACCTGCTCAAGACAGGATCAATAACTTAAATAGGCGACAAATCAGATCGTGGATGTATGAAGACATCGACCAGCTTGTCGAGGATGTTCGCGACGCACCAGGGGATGCAAAGAGCATTGAAGGAGTCATGTTTGTGCAAAACAAAAGGGATGGCAAGTCTCCTGGATCTCCTGTTGCCCTCTCAGTTGCTCCTCTGCGACTGGCGGGTCAGCGTGCACTCACAAAAATGTGCTCACTTTACTTCGGGGACGGTCTCACCGATACAGAGATTCACTTTCATCCGAGCTCCTGTCCCCTTTATGGTCGCGCATTCCCCCATGTTACTGAGATCAAATTCAGAGACTTTCAATTCCCTTCGTTCATGGATTTTGCATTCTTTATTACATCGTTTCCTGCACTGACATCTCTAGAACTCTTCAGGGTTTCTTGTAGAAATCAAGTAATTCCACCGAGTGTGGCAAGAGGGCCGAAGAAACCCAATCTACGCTTGGCCGATCTTGAAGTGAAAGTGTCTGATAGGAAAGAAAAATGGTTCGCAGAAATCTTTCTATGGTGGCTTTTTCGAAGGTGTGGTCGACTCCCACAGAAAATTGACTTCGATGAGCAGTCACTGGGGCATTTATGGGATTGTGAAGTGCTAAGAAATTGTTCCGGAACCTTCGTGGAGTTTACAATGTTGCTCTACCTCCCATCATTGATGCCACACAAGTCACAAAGCGATTTCACAAGAAATTCATGGCTGGGTGAGTGATTTCCTCTGCGAGTTGTCTAGTGATCTCCATAGCACCCCACCAGATGCATTCAAACCCGGATCTCCCATCGCACAGACTGTGGAATTGTGGCGGTTCAAAGAGAGTGACATCCCCATGATGAAAGCATTCATTTCACGCCACATGGGGCCCACACAAATATTGAAACTGGCACCCATTTATCCAACTGCTGAAGACTTCTATTCTTTCTCTTGGAAGATGCTGGATATCCTATTATTCAGCTGGTATATGTTGCACGGCAGGGGAAATGGTCAAACCCTCTTCTTCAATCTTTATATGCCTCAGGAATTATGGGACAAGCAGAAGGAAGTAAAGGAGGAGGCTACCGAAGTCAAAGAAAATCCGTGGCTTCACACCTTGTTTCCGCTCAACATGGCAGTTGGAAAGGGAATGTGGCTTGGAAATTGCAGTCAGTACCGAAGTGAGCATCGTTTTTCTGTTGACTGGTCAAGTCAGACATTCATCATGATGTGTTCATAATTTGCGTGTGTTAACGCAGATCCAATTGATTGAGTGAGCTGTGGCCCACAACTGCTTTCCATTCCAAGTCGGTCCAGCATTCTCTCGTGAGCATTCTTTCACACTCTATCAATTATCTCAGGAAACTAACGGTCATTTATCAATCAATTTCACATTCCCTCGATTGGGCAATAGTTTGATCACCAAGGGCCAAGTAGGGGGACAAGATGGAGGATCGGATGGTGTGTATATTTCTCGCATGATGCTCGGGGATTGACAAATGACTGGAACTTGGGAGGGACTATCGGAGGATCGTTGCAAAACAAGGGACGGGAAATGGATGTAATTACAAGTGCATTTGATCACAAAAGACTTTAACCTCTTAGCGATTGCGAGTGATGTGAACCTCGACTCTTGAATGGTGTCGACTGATGCCAAACTGTATGAAGCATGCAAGTAGCTCTCAAGATAGCTGAGGCAGAGGGTGCGGATGGGATTGAGAAACGACCAGAAGAGGTGAGAGGCAAGTATTGTGCTGTGGATCGGAGTAGGACCCTAGTACGCTTGAGAGCGCACCACGGTGGTGTGCAATTCGTCTGTGATTGAGTTGCGCATATCAATTCGGAATTTCGGATCCACACCGTCACAATATAACAAATCCTGTAGGACGTTTGAGCTTGAGCAACGTTGTGGGCATGGCATTCCAGCGGTTGTGAAGATGCAGAATCGAGAGAAGAATTCACTGTCAGGCTGAATGGTGGGCCATCAGTAAGACGTAACGGTCTTTGTCTTGCGGATACGATCAAGTGAGGAGACGTCTCACAAAGGAAGCACAGATGATGCAGGGTGAGGAATTGGTGAGTGACGGATGGCAAATGGCAGCGGCGAGGATAAATGGATAGAATAGGATTGCCGCTTGATGCGAGTAGATAACATGCTATATGAGACAGGCACGCAGTGTGTTCTCCAACGATGTTCCACTCTTTCAAACCCTTGATCAACAGCCCTCCGTATGCTGAAAAACGCGCTTCCCAGCCCAAGACCATTCGCCAGGGCATGAGCATACTGCAAGACGAATCTCACAACAGTGGCCAAAACCTGTCTCCTTCGATCTTCCCTCCCTGCTCTTCATGGATACTGGAACGTAGAGGAACTAAGTTTTCATTACACACCTCCCGAAGCAATAAAAACTGACCTTCGGTTCGGCGTATTGAGAATCTGACGAGTAACTTGAACAAAGGAAGACCTTGTCAACGCGGACTACGCCAAACCATTGAGTCCGGATGACGTTGATTGGGAGGGGAGAAAACTGAACTTCACTGGGAATGGGCGTCAAATGAGCGCCGAGGAGTCATCATACCTGATGACCCGTTATGATATCATTGATCAGTTATTATTTCCTAGGCCTGCAGTTGTGGTATTGATTTGCTTCGCTTCTGGGTACACGGGTTTGTCTTCGACGTCACAAGTCAACATGAGTGACGTTGCAGGGAGTGTTATGGGAGAAAGAGCTTATGAATCACTTTCAATGTTAAACATTGGAAGATGTACCCCGGGCCTCATTCTCAGAGAATATTTGGCGAAGGCGGGTTTGGTGGTGCTCATATAGCGGTGTCTCCGATGCTTTTGGAAAAAATGAGATCGGACAGAGACATAAGTACGAGGAAAGGACTGACAAGCCGATGAGTATTGGCATCGAGACTCTGATGCCATATCCGACTACTTCCTTGATTTCCAGTATCGTAGGAGAGTCATTCTAATGTAAGGCATATGCAGTTTGGGATGCTTGAGCTTGTCATCGAAGAACAATACCCCACCGATGTTCAGCACTTCTCTGGGCGCAGAGTTGAGGAAAGAATACCTGATTCGTACTACTTCTATACTCTTTGACCCTTGAAGACCACTTCAAGGGTATAAAAGCAGTGGGATGTGTCGATGGAAGATTGGGAAGAACTTTGTAAGAACATATCCAAGGCGAAGAATGCAAGCAAGTTCATTTGTGATGGCGGCGATCGGAGCCTTCGATTCAGACGAGCTCGACGAATGTCTGAGGTTGTGTGAGTTACTGCTCGGAAGGAATGGAGAAAGCCAATACCCCATCGATGTCGCAAGCAACACTCAATCAACTGACGAGGCCGAGGGAATCGGTGCTCGTTGATCGCTCTGACCCTGCGCGACTCGTCGAATGGTGTCACTATTAACGAAATCAATGAAAACTGTTTCCTCAAATACTGTTGTATACTCTCCGCGAGTCTTTTCCCTGTCAAGGCTTCTCGCCGTGGTCATTCCACCACCATATGTTTGTCGCATAGTTCTGCCGGTTGTGAGGGCACTCCTTTGACTCCAGGGTACGTAATTTCCTTGTACAATTGAGAATGAGCTCGTTTGTGTGATAAAATTGACTTAAGATATCATTTCGAACCTCGGAAGGATGAAATTTGAAGGGAAGTGCGAGTGTCGTAGATTGAGAAATCTGGCTGGCGTAAATGCGTGAAGTCAGCGCCGTAAACGATGACGGCCCCAGTCTTGGTTGTTCTCGGGTTGTCTACCACCATAGATTTTGAGTTGTTCAGCTCATAATAACGATAGGGGGTGAGTGATTCCCACAAGGGCAAGGATGGATGCCAGTGTAATGAGATAACGTATAGGGTACAAAATGTGGTCGGGGAAGAAAGAATTCATGTGGATCCTACCACCTGATATGAGTCGACGGCAGGAAGATATAGTACAAATCAACTCACAGCGAATGTCCTCTCCGATATCTCATCTCTCGAGACACGTCTCCTTGCCTAAGCGTGTTCACGAAGATGTGACCACGCCGCGGAGTGGATACCATAGTAGGGACAAACTTCGCCTCTCTGATCCCAAACCCTGCTTTTCTCTGCCCTGTTTACTCGAAACGAGCAGTACTCGATTCGAATGATGCATCCCCAAAGAGATGGAGGCCAGGTACGAGGGGAGGCGATGACTTAAGTCATGGATTCTGCGAGCATCCGAAAGGGCGATTTTGTGAATGTTGGACTTGGGAAGGAATGTTGAGGTCGGATCATGTCCGAATCAGGTGGGGAGACAAGGAACTGTATTTTGATTAAGGCACTACGGAAGGATAAGTGTTGGCGATGTACTCTTCTGGATAGAAACCGAACAGATGACTGGAACTTTCCAGTGTACCAAACCCCGTCGCTTTGCTTGGTCGAGATATGGCTTCAAGCACCAGTGGAGTTCGCCCGGGGTAGTTGAAGTCATTTCCATGAGGCCATTTTTACCATCCAATGTGGGGTGGGGGACTGGTCGCTGCGTTGCCCAAGAAGATGTGCATGACACAAAGAAGATGAGGAGACGTCACAAACCAACGCATGTGGCGGCGGAAGGAGGGCGGGATTAGCGCTGGAAATCCCGGGAGAAAACCTTTAGCGAAGTCTCTCCTCCTCCTCAGTGCGACAATCCTTGGACCGTTAGCGGGCCCACAAGCATTCCCTGCCATCCTGCACGCAGTGGGTCAACTACATGTGGTGACCGAGAACCTCACTCATCCGTGGTACCAGTACTCACTGCAGCACCCATCCCTCCCCCCAGATCGCCTCTTCATTCACAAAACCCTCGACTGTCCATCCTGTCCGTCATCCGACCTTGCAAAATGTTACCTGTTCCCACTCAATCATATGCTATCTGGATTATTGCGCCCCGATGGTACCCTCCTCTCCACGCCAAGACATCACCTTCCGAGTTGCTATGCTCCGCGCCATCCCATCCGGAACCAGATTGGTCTATGTGGACCAGGATCAACTTCGGTAGTTTTCCCTGCATGCGGAAGTCTTCTCTCCGTCTTCGGAATGTATCGCTCTCCGAGTGCAAATCCCCCAACTATTTGAGAGAACGTCCGGCGAGACAGCAGATGCCGAAGTGCTCAATAGTGTTCGTTCGAAGAAACAATGCTGGTATCATCATTCCAAAGACGCTCCTTCTCGAACAACGGCAAGGTTGCCTTCATTCATGAACTGCAGTAGTCAGTTTGTATTGGAAATCATATATGGGGTCTAGGAGAAACCTCCGGCGCGCTCACAGGCATTTCGCCGGGTTGGTTCAAGAAGCATGGGCTGTCGACAGGTAAGGGTGTCTTCGTCTGTGATATTCGAGTCAGAATGGAAGCTTTCTGAAGTTTGTCAGTCGACGGAACGAGGTCGGAGAAGTCATGTAGGCAAACCAATCGGAGGAAGAAACAAATGCCTGCTGCCCTTCGTCAGTGATGGCAATTGTCAGCAAAAGGTTCATCTTCTTGAAACAGGGTATAGTTCGACAATCGTCATACCATCGTACGCTCTCATACTGCCGAAAGATTTGACCGATGATCTCACCAGTGCTTCACAAGCGGATCAACGTCAACATTGAGCTATTATTGAACTTCTCAAAATTGGAAATGTTGAAACAGATTCCCACAATCCTTCGACTTCTTCACGGACAAAAATGCCTCCATACAGAGGCAGAACGGGAGGAGAAAGACAGATTCGAGGACTGAACAATGTGGTGAACACTTATGCGATATCAATCAATTGATACGTGAAAAGACAATGCAGGGTACAAGGTGCAGTCAAGGACTACATTCCACTCGGCGCAACCTCCTGTAGATCCCATTACTTCACATTCTCCGGTAGAAATTTGTCAAGGATTCTGCAGCCCTTGATCCCGCCACGAGAAGCAGCGCTACCTGTTGTGCTCTTCTGAATGACTTCTGGATGTTTGGAATAGATGCCTTTGCCTGCATCGGCTTCACGCTGACTCTTCCATCAGACATCCAGCCAGGATGGCGCGCGACTGAACTACATAGATTGGCGCACATTTCCGAAAAGTTGAAATATGTCTACACCATATCCCATGGTTCTGTATACTTAATCTCCATTTCGCACTCTCAAGAGCGACACTGAAGATTATTCTCCAACGATGGACACCAAATCATACGACATCGGGACAGCTGAAGGTGGCTATGTGATTGAGATGTTTTTCGCATTCTTGTATCCCCCATATTCTTGCCGGTTTAATCGTTGTCTCAATCTCACATTTTAGGCTGTACGGTGCCAGCTTGACACAGGCATATGTTTACTGGTTCTTCAGGAAGCGGGACAGGAAGCTTCTACAGTTGACTGTCCTTATGGTATTCTTACTCGAGACTGCACATAGCGTCGCACTCTTGCATGCGGTGTACCAGTACACCATTGTGGATTCGTGCCGTCCTGCAGAAACATTAGTGATCGTCCGGTAAGAGAATTTCTGGTCTCTTTCTGCATGCTCTGCGCGATTCTGACCCAGATGAACACAACTTTTCAAGGAGTGTTAGTGTAAGTTTCGGCTCTGTTATAAGCAAGATATTTGTTGACCAGGATTTCCAGACTTCTGTGGCCCTAGGAGTACGCTCTTCTATTCAATATGCTACAAGCAACTTGCTCACTGTCCACGTAGATCACTGTGACCGCAATCGTCCAAACGTAATGTGATTTGTTCTTCTGCATTTTTCTCTGTCGATGACTCGGTATCCAGGTTCTACATCTGGCGAATATGGATATGTATGTATGAAAACATCACCATCGTACACATTGATTGATCAGAGGAATACTATATTTCTCATAGTGTGTCATCGCCGAACTCTCATCATATGCCTTCCTGTAGGTCCCCACGTTCGTGCCTTGCAATCTCTAATTTACACTCAACAGGTAGTACTTGTGGCATTACGAACAGGTGAGAAGGCATAATACTCAAAAAGAAATTTACTCACAAATATCCTAGCTTTTGGGATAGGTGAGATATACGCTACACATAGTTAGCCCATTGTAGAAAGCTGAACAAGTTTCAGTGTCTACTGTGTACCTGTAGGCTGCCCAGTGTCGAATGGTACAGTATACCTACTGAATGTGAGCTTCCCAAATTCCTCTCGCGCAGATTCACAGTCGAAATTTGGCCCGACATGCGCGCGCAGGCAACTCCTCGAGTTTGTTCCCAAATTTCGTATTCTGCTCCATTTGGTTGATGACTATGCGCTCTTGAATTGACATAGATTATGATACAAGCTGGGATAGGATCATCTGCTGCTGCGGATATTGTGATTGCGGCCATCTCCATTGGTATCCTCTCCAGGAGGAGAACAGGGATCAAAACGTATGTTGTACAGCTAGAACGAAAACTATTGTTTGACTGCTGCTATAGAACTGATGACACTATCCAACTTATCATGAAGTACGCGTTTCATACGGGAGCAGTGACGTCGTAAGTGCTCGTCTTGACATTGAACAATTCAAAAAAAACTGAAATTGACCTTACCCACCAAGGCTCTGTTCAATTGTCGTCATCTTTCTTGTATGAACAATGTCATGAGCTCTTTGCATGGTCTCATACTGAATCGCTTTGTAGTTCAACGTTGTCGACAGCAACGTGTTTGTCGGTCTGTCCCTGGTGACAAATAAACGTACGGGCCACTATCTTCTCAGATACCAACTCACTTTCCATTTTAGTTTATGCAAATTCATTCTTGTCGACGTATGTGTCAAGTTGCGTCTCCCATCACTTAGCAAACTCACAGTCCTCGTGATCAACCCTCAGGTTGAATGCCCGACACATTGTATGGCGCTTGAGAGACCCAGATCATGACTTTATCTCTTCGGACATCCCTGGCCAAGTCCATCTTCCACGTGTATCTCATGTGGTATGTCATGTTTTCACCACCGTGAATGATT